>JASDQU011377968.1:5787-24076 GCA_032191745.1 Picea mariana | reverse complement strand
TGAAACAAAAGACTTCCCTGGGTTGATAATTTATGTTTCACTTAGTTGTTTAAAATTAATTAAGCAATTATAGTGACCAACACTTACACACTACCAATTATCGATCCATTATGAAACAAGAACCAAGATCCTAAGTTCCTTCAAACAAACTAAAGCCACTCACATCTCTGATCACATTCATGAGTGGAGACAAAGACGAAGTTTGATCAAACTCGATCTTCCCAATCAGTTATTGGTAGAGTGGTTCACAAAATCATTCGTGAATAAGATCTCTCGTGATATTTCTATGGGTGGAGTTGTCACTAAAGAACATGCTATCAGTCATGCTCAGTACCTCGACCTCGTTTATTCATAGATGGGTACTCTTTATGACCTATTCCCTGATGCACCTCACCCTTCTACTACTGCTACTTCAACTACCCCTGCTACTTCTCATGCAGCTGATGGTGTGATTGGAACTTTCCATGATCAAACTCAAAATATGCAAGCCTCTCCCACCAACCCCAAGTCTAATGCTTCTAATGTTCAAAATGCTCTGTCTCCTACTCCTCCCACCGCCAAAACCTTTGAGGTTAACTCTGTTCAATCTACCCCTGCAGGAAAGAATAAGTCTAAAAAATGGAAAGGGTAAGAATAAGGAGGAAAAAAATAACCCATAGTCTAAGAAAGCCAAAAAAAAACCTGTTGATGATAAGGATAAGCGCAAACCCTGATACCCTTGCCTTATCTATGGTGACAATCACTATATGAAAGATTGTCCAAGACAGGCTGAGGTTACTAAGTGCCTCCAAGGGACTGCAAAACCTCCCACACCAGCCGTTTTGTCTCAACCTTTCCCTTCTCAACAATAGGCCCAACTGGTCATTCATGACCAACCCTCTCCCTTCACTACTTCTTATGTACTCATGTGTATTGGTGATTCCAGAAAGAATGACGTTACACTGACCACTCGAGCCAAAGATTATTCTTCCTCAAAGGAGAAGGTTGATGATATAACACCTTCATTGGTTCAACAATATCCTTCAACTTCAAATTCCAATGGTCCTCTTCATCTCGAAAGACCGAGTCTCAATACAGTTCTTCACCCTTCCCCAAAGGGTGTTGTTTGAAAGTCCTCCTTCAACCCTCATGCATGTGTTGCCCAGAACTATAGTATTGTAGAAGATCTGGCGTAAGCACCTTCTGCGATGTTGGCTCTCGAAGCCCTTCAAATTTTCCCTACTCAACGGAAGGTACTGCTAAAGGATATCGATGGAATTGATCCTACAGATACAAATTTGATAATTTTTTACCTCAAAGATCACATTCCAAGACCCCGCCCCCCCTCAACTAGCATTCCAAATACAAGTTGTTGTCTTCGACAAGAACATTTGTAGGACTATTATTGATGAGGGTACCTCCACATGTGTAATGTCTGTTGCATGTTGGAAAGCCATCGAATCCCCTACTCTTACTGAATCACAGAACATGCTTAAAGCCTTCAATGTCTCTAGCTTTAAACCCTATGGTGTACTTCCTTTGTTGTCTATTACATTGGAAGGAAAATCGATCAACGTTGAAGTTGAGGTCTTTGATGCACCTCTCGATTGTAACCTCTTAATTGGCCATATCTTGATTGATGCGATGCACATCATTGTGTCTAACCTTTTCCATGTTTTACATTTTCCACATCAAGGAAAGGTCATCACTGAAAACCAGCTAGCCTTTTTCAACTCTGACACCCGTACTAGCAATGTACCTTTTATCACAAAGACGTCGCTTGGGTATGAGAACGTTGGTGTGGGCCTACTTAAAGATTCCACTCTGATGGGAACGTTACTAATCCCACCCCCTTTGGTTGCCTTGATCAACATGATTTCCACCTCGGTTCATCCAACTCACCCATATTTTAACCTGTGGATCATACCTGAACCTGGTGATTATCCTCGCTACGGAAACCAAATACCTTTAAGTCTGGTTGAATCTGCCTATCAATCCATTCAATCAACAACCCCTTCTACCCCCTCTCTTGGTGATTCGTCTCTTGACTCGTTCCATGTTGTTTCTCCCACAGACGAGATGATTATGTTGGTTATGTCGATGGAAGATACCCCTTGGGATGATGGACATCATCGATCCATTCTCTTCCTTGAACAACACACCATCGAGATTTACCAACGGATCATGACTCCGTCGACCGTTTTTTTCACTTCCTCTATTCCCGAGACATCACACGATGTGTTATATGAAGGGAACTTAAGTAATATTTCACCGACCATCCCCCTTGACATATCCATTAAACCTGGAGTTGTTGAGAATTTTCATATCGGAGATTCATGCTCTCTTGACAAGGTTGTCGCCTATAAATCACTTTTCCAAGAGTTTTGTGACATATTCGCTTGGGGATATGAATAAATGCTAGGTATTGACCCTAATATTGTTGTACATGGAATTAAGATGTAATCGGGTGCTAGACCCATCCAGTAGAGACTTTGTCCGATCCACCCCCGTAAAGCAGCTGCTATTAATCTTGAAGTCGAAAAACTTCTTAAAGCTGGCTTTATTTATCCTATGGATTTAACTGATTGGGTATCCAATCTCATTCTGGTTAACAAGAAACAAGGTATGATCCGTGTCTGCGTTAATTATAGGGACATAAATCAAGCTTGTCTTAAGGACAACTTTCCCACCCCCTTCATTGACCAGATCATCGACGCTTGCACTGGGAGTGAAATCTTCTCTTTAATGGATGATTTCTTCAGCTATAATCAAATCAACATATTGCCCACGGATCAACACAAAACCGATTTTATTTTTCCTTGGGGCACCTTTTCCTACCGGAAACTACCCTTCGGTTTAAAGAACGCCAGTGCAACTTTCCAACGTGCCATGTCTTATGCTTTTCATGATATTAAGCACATTGTACATCCATATCTAGATGACCTGCTAGCGCATTCCATGCATCGTAGTGACCATCTGACACACCTCCAATCAGTTCTATCGTATACACTTAAACCCACACAAATGTGTTTTTTGTGTGGAGTCTGACCAACTTCTAGGTTTTACCGTGTCATGCCAGGTGATCCTCAATATAACTCCTCCTTCTTCACTTCGTCAACTTCAAATTTTGCAAGGGAAGGAAAATGTTTTACGTTGTTTCATCCCAAACTATGCTCAATTAACACTCAGATTTGCTCAACTACTCAAGAAAGGTTCTGAGTTCGTATGGGATTCCACTGCCAACAAAGCTTTCGAAGCTTGGAAACTGACTTTAACCCGTACCCCATTACTTTTCCCTCCCGATTATAGTCGAGATTACTTCCTTTATCTCGTTGTTGCAGACTCTACCATCGCCATGGTTCTAGTCCAAGAGGATGATTCACATGATGAACATGTCATTTATTATTTGAGTCGAAGTCTCACACTATTGAAGCCAAATACTTACATGTTGAAAAACTAGCCTTGGCAGCTATTCAAGTTGTCCAACGTTTTCATCACTATATCTTACTATGCAAGACCACTGTAATTTTCGATTGCAACCCCATGCAACACATTATTACATGCCAATTTATAGGGGGAAAATACTCCAAATGGATACTATTTCTCCAATAGTTTGACTTAGAATTCGAACATGCTAAGTCCAAGAAATCCTTGGTATTTTCCAAATTGATATGTGACCTTCCTTACACTGAGACAAAAAATGTAGCAGAGGCTTATTTACCCGATGAATCCCTTTTTCTGATCAGTTATGATGACCTTTGGTATGGAGATATCATTATCTATCTCCAAACTCAGACTTTGCGGCCCGATTTGTCTAGCACTAACCATCGTCGCATACATTACCAAGCTCATCAGTACATTATCCTCGGTGACACTCTTTATCGTCGTGGGGTGGACTCCATTTTTTGACGATGCCTCACCTATGATGAAGCTGAGAAAGATTTGAATGACTGCCACTCTGGAGCAGGTGGTGGTCACATGTCTGGGTATGCTACTTCCTAGAAGATCTTACGAGCAGGGTATTTTTTTCCTTCTTTATTTAAAGATTGTATTACCACTGTCCAAAAATTCCATGCTTGCCAAATGTACAATAATAAAATAAGATCACATCCTGCTCCTTTACACCATGTAGTATTTGTTGGACCTTTCATGAAATGGGGCATTGATTTCATGACCTATAACCTTCAATCGATCGGGGGGCATGGACACATTATTGTAGTCGTGGATTATTTCACCAAATGGGCCGAGGTGATGCCTACTTTTGACAATACCAAGAAACTGCATCCATTTTCATATTTAATCACATCATTACTTGATTCAGGATCCCACAAGCTATCATTACTGATCATGGTAGCCATTTTTTGAAACTTTATGATGTCTGAAATTACAGACAAGTTGGGTTTTAGGCATGAAAACTCAACTCCCTACTATCCACATGACAACGGCCAAGTTGAAGCAATAAATAAAATCCTTATCACTATGCTTCATCGGATAATAGGAATCCATAAGACCGTCTGGCACACAATTTTTTTTTTGGCATTATGGGCGTATCGGACGTCTGTGAAGTCTGCTACAGGATTTACCCCCTTTCAAATAGTCTACAGCATTGATTTCATTCTCTCGATTGAATGTGAAATACCATATTTGAAGCTAGCTATCGAACTTCTCCCAAACACCTCTGTCGAGGAGGAACGTCTATTGTATCTTATGCATTTAGATGAGACCCATCGTGATGCCACCCTAGCTATTGAAACCCAAAAGAAACACGTAAAATCCCAATATGACAAACATGTCAAGCCGTGTGTTTTCTCTGAGGAAGATCTAGTTCTTCTCTATGAACAAGATCGTGATCTACTAGGAGCCAGGAGATTCAAATCTATGTGGCGTGGTCCATATATCTTCAAACGAGTGTTAGAGAAGGGATCTTACAAGTTAGTAGATTGTGATGGCATTCCTTTGAGTGAACCCAGAAATGGGCTTTACTTGAATAAGTACTATGCTTAGACTATCTCTACATGAGTGCTTGTACTTTTACTGTACCATACTCTTGTGTGTTTTTCATTATTTGGTTTTGACCCCCAACTTCTTACCTTGATTTTTGCTTGGTTTCCATATTTCAACATCTTCTCTACCCTATATTGGCTTCGCCAATGGTGCTAGCCATAGTACTCAGAACCTAGCTTATGTTGCTTGGGTAATCTATGCACCCACCAACGAACTTATCAGTTTACAAGGTGTTTGCCTCGGTCGTGAAACCAATAATATCATAGAATATAGCATATTCATTGAATTATTGACCGATTCTATCTCACTTGGGATTCGTCACTTCGTTGTATGACTTGATTTGCAGCTATTAGTACTCCAGTTAAGTAATGTCTACATTATCCGAAGTCCTAATTTGTTACGGGTATATCTACGAATTCGCCTCTTGGAACGTTATTTTGATTATATTGAATATCAACACATTCCTATATGTCTAAATACATTAACTGATGCTCTAGCTAATTATGTGTTAGAAAGACATTTTAGACATTTATAAATTCAATCACACATTACACATTGTATATAAAAGCAGAGTAAGCCGGTAGAAGCCTCGTGTATATATATAATGAATTTTTTTTACAAAAATTGTTTTCCATCCAAGGACCAAAATATCAAAATATAGAGCCCATGGATCCTACAAAATAGCATCACAGATGTTGCTCAAAATAGTATCATGGATGTCCCTCGTGATAACACACTACTACCCGTGCTACCCTACGAAGTAATAGATTAAGTGAGCTGGACATGCCTACAGTATGGCGTTGATAATGCCTCGGGACCTCCTCGATTGACATGTCGGGGATGTTCATCGTTCATCCTTCTAAGTTATGCTCCATCACCTCATAGTCGTCGGCATCCCACCCTTCTACCACACGTGCCTCTCCTTGCCTCTGAATCGGAGATGTGTCCAGAGGTCGATGTGGCCCTACATATGCATAGTCAAAACTCTTTGATTAGTCTTTAGATCGAAAACACAAAAAAAACACAATTTTTAAAAACCAAAAAACCCTATAAAGAACAAAATGTCTTTCTTACCTAGATCTCCCCACTGATATCCCTCAGGGAGAGCCAAGTCATGATCACCCCGAAAGTCCAGGACGACATAAACATAATCATCAATCATCAATATTTGGGGCCTTAACCAGTCAAAAAATGCATGATTGTACTTGATAATAGAGCCCTCTACGTGCCAAGCCATAAGGTCACACCACCGTTTCATTCTTGGGTCTTGTGGGGCTGGTATTCCCCACTCTACCTATAGCCGCAAATGAGGGAATCTTTATAAGAAGAAAGACACCAAAATGGACCCATACCCAAACTTCTTTAGGTCTCCTCTCTTTGTTTTAGTGAGTTGTGTCTTCATACTACGGAGCACACCGTCACACCAATTGAATACTTGAGGTTCCAGACATTCAATGGCATATTGAAAGTAACTATAGAGCGCCATGTGCAGCAACACACTTCCTGCCATCCGTGCATTGGTAAAGAGGATGGTTTTGAGAGTCATATCCCGCACACCTCAAATAGCCACTTTACCTTTGGGTCTTTCTGCATCTGGTTCATAGTGGTGATGGATATACTCATTCATCAGCAAGACACCACCTTGACCCCCTGTCAGAGTCATATGTGCCCCATGACGGGATAGCCCCATCAGAAAGTAAATATCCTCAATTTCCAAGGAGAGGACATGAACACCCACATGGAATACTTGTTGTTCTGCATCCCACATATGGACCAAGTACTCTAATAGTCTCCGTTGGGCTCTCATGCCATGGACTTTGAAAATTTTCAATAGGCCACATCGTCGAAGAGCATCAATAGTTCCTGGATCATTCAAAGACATAGATTTGTCATCTTCATGCTCACGTTCTCTCCATTCCAACATTTTTTCAATCAAACACCTGCATGGAAGTAAGAGAGAATAGTTAGCACCCTTATCCATCCTTTCTTGAAATTATTTTTGGTTCAACTCTTGCTTTTCTTTTTTGGTTTTCGGCCACCGCAACTGAGCTTCAGTTATAGTGTGGGATTTCCATAGGTGAGCCATTGGGCACCTGTGGAAATCCTTGATTTCTGTAGCACCCGATATTGGCCACCTGTGGCGGCCCCAACGCATGCCTACCGACCCAAAAATCACCCAAAAAGCCATTTTTTGACCACCAAAAACAAATTTTAAACCATTGAAAAGGAAGAAGATGAAGATCTTACTGTTTTCATGGAAATCGTTCGTCGATTGATTGCCCGTGCTCCTCGCAATCACCCGTCGAGTAAGGGGTGAAAAATGGGTTTTTAGACAAGTTCTTGACCAAATACAAATGAAATGGTAAAAAAGAACTCTTACTCTTATTTATTTCATTTTTTACCCTTTTTCATAATATTTTATATTATATAAATGTGTTTGGTTATGAACCCTCAAAACTAATAGTCTCATGAGTGTTTTGTTTCTTGCAAGAAGAAGACTAGAGTCCTAATTAATGGAGTATGGATTTTTGTTCCGTAATTTGTTTTCTCTTCGTTACGCATATCGATACTTTTTATGGGTTTTTAGTAAAACCTTGAGTTCATTCTTCGTTCGTTCTCATGCTCGAAAAATTACGAAAATGCAACTGAGTACATTTTATGTCATTCTTTCATACTCATCTTGGTAACACAAAAAATGACACACATGGAGTATCATTTAATCTCTTTTCGCACTCCATAAAAATGAAAATATTGTCGAGAGACCTTGTTCTGTTCATGCTTGTAAAAGTATTTGAATAAAACATTTGATGGGCGATAGTTTATCACTTTTTTGGTCCTGTCGAACTATTTTACGAAAAAGGAACTAAGAGAGTCCTCTTTAAAGTTTTTTTCAGACTCTATAAATGTGAAAAACTCTCGAGTTTTCTATCTTTGGACTCGTTAAACAAACATCGAAAGACCCAAATGGGATCGAACCACTCCTTCTTAGGGTTCGTTAAAATACTCTGAGGGACTCGTCTGAAGGATGAGCTTACATTACAAGCATATGTTATCCTCCTCAAGTTTGCGTAAAAATAAAGAGGTACTCGCCAGAAATGGTGGGGGGGAATTTGGGAAAGAGATGTGTTTCTGTACATGTGTTAGTGGCAGTACTAGTCGCTCTTGAACATGACACCCCCTTCATCATTTGAATATGGGTTGAGAAATCCATTTGTCTCTCATCTGGCCTTCATCAAATTCATGTCTTTGGTCATATTTGAGTCAATGCTTCCAAGACCAGTGTCGTGTCATTCATATGCTCAAGAGAAGTCCAAACAAGCCCTCCTTCGAGTCAACCATCTGCATTGTCATTTCTTACCATGTCGGCCTTCCTTCTGTCAGTTTCAAATCATTTTCATACTTTTATCTACCCTTAATCTGTTACTTATTTCGTGTCACTGATGGGGGATGCATCAAGGCCCTCCTATGATGAGCCTTTTTCCTATCGACTTCAAATCATCATCCATAAACAAGACTTAGAAATCGTTTAGTAACTTAGAGCCTGCATGCCTCAATGGCGGGTTTCTTCGCTCTCGACAGTGGATTCACATCATTTGTCCTTGGTTGAGAGTTTTCATTGAGTGTTCAACTTCATCTCATTTATTCACATTCGTTGGATTGTACTAAGGTACCTTGGGAGTCATTGACATCAATGGTGATTTCCCTCGCACTTGTTAACAGTTTTCATCAATGACCGGTAATCAAGTGGTTTCTACCATGTTCAACTTCAACACCTGTAATCGCATGGTTAGATTCATACTTATGGACGATGGGATTGAAGACCCTAGATATTATCATTTTGGCCTAGGTTGAGAGGGAGTATTTATGATTTGAATTGACACACAGATCCACTTTGTATGCCTTGTGGTTGTGTCTGAATTTACACTTTCTAATACATAGATCCACGGTGTATTTCTGGTGGCTATGTAGAATCTTGATGACATGGATCCACAGTGTATGATTGGTGGCCATGCCTTGCATTTATGATTTCAATCACTTGTAATCTGAGCATGGGAATGCCTACCTCATAAATGGTATAATTCTATGCAGATGTTTGATTGTTTGCAAGTTCCTGATTGGTGCACTCCTTGTTTCCGACGCACACAAGCATTTTACAAAGTATTTTGATTGTCACATGTTCCAGCCTCATACTTTGGGGAGTATTCTGTTACACATTATTTTGGTCACTCTGATGATGACCCCATAGGCATGTGTTCAGGCTTCCAAAACAATATTTCACATGGGGAAAATGGATGAGTTATTCCCCTATAAGGCACATTTTTAGAATGACGTTGCAGGCTGACAGTGGTATACAGTGCATAAATCAAATATTTCTACATGCTGCTCTATGCCTCACCTGCGGGATTTCTACATGCTTCTATATAGGTAGGGTGTGGAGAAGAAGTTTCACGAAGTTTCTAGAAGGAGAATCTTCCAGAATGTGAGGTGGTGTCTATATGGTTGTGATCTTACTATCTTTTCTAATTTGGTGGGATCATCCTCATCCTAGTAATCACTTCATATTCTCCTATATAATAATGGATTTCTCATGGAAAAGGTGAAGAAAGGTCAAGCAAGATTGAGAAAAGAATAGGTTGAAAACTGTGTGAAGAATCCTGATACAATTGATGCTTGAGGCCTCCATTTGTCCATCAAGATTTGTGGATTATCTTCATGCAAATTTGGAGCAAGTGTATGTGTGCGTTGGAACAAAGGACCACTGAAAGGGAACTTGCGACATCAAGGAAATACGGTTGTATCTTCCACTTTTACTTAATATGATACAGTGACATGTTTCTTTCCCATAAAATCATTAGTATTTTATTGCATGACTCCTTGATCACATGTTTAGGTTTCCATTGAATCTATAATTGTTTCTTTCACTTTGGTTGGTTTTTTTCATTACAGATCCGATCTCACAAGAGCACCAGAGTGAAGCAGGGACAATAGAGATATAAGGAAGGATATATAAAGGTATGTCATACACTCCTTCTTTGATGATAAATTCAATGGTAGCAACCTAGGGAAAGGGTCATGTCCTGTCTTGTTTTGTTATAGATCCAGGTGGATCTAGGGAGATTATTTTATGTCTAAATTCACCGATTTATCCAATAACACATGCAACCATGGGTTGTGACCAAGTGTTAGAACTTCAAGGTTCTCTAATCGGAACTTCAAAGTTTTGTGTTTCGGGATTTTGGTCTTGGAGGCTTAAACACTCTCTTCCCTCTCCAACTCCTGACTTCTGAATTTCTAACCTTTCTACCGTTCGGTGCCACAGCACAGCTGTAACCAACAATGGTGGTGACCCGTGGTGTTCTTAAGAAGGTCCATGTTACCTCAGGTGACGTTGTTTGACCCTACTGCGTCTTCTTTTCCTTTAGGGCCCACTGGTACGTGGTACACATCCCACATGTCCACACCATCCAAGTGATGTCATCCCGACTCACTACTTCAGCTCTATGGTATTTCATGATTTTGGGCTTCGGGAGTTTGTGCATCAGCACATTCCATTTCTCCTGACAGCCGAACTCCTGAAATTACAATCTTCTCTTCTGCTTGATCCAACGGTCCTGATTTCCCCATGATCTGACGACTCAGATCTCGTCAGGATTTTGTGTATCAAAATTTCATGTGTCGCAAGGTTGAAAGACTTTCCACCTCCTTCTTCTCGACCCCTAAAATGTCGAAATTATTTCTGGACAATTAATGGTCCAAATCTCTCATGGATCAATGGTTGTGATCCAATCATGAATTCGCATTTCACGAATTCTCACGACCTTTCCATTTGACCTTTTCAAGTCATGAGTCAGCAAAAGGTTGATCGCTCTCCACATTTCCCTCTTGATGGATGGTTAGGATTTTGTGGCTTTTCCACTTGCAAATATCCGACGTATGTGGATCTCTGCTATGTGTCCTTTTTGATGGACAGTCCTGATGATGTCGAGGCTTCGCGTATCGTGATTTCCACACTCTTGTGAAAATCTAAAGGCTTTTAAACCTTGTGCACCTTCCCTGGATCCAACGATTGTTGGTCCACATGCCCATATCTAATCTCTTCTACGCGCTCTCCTAAGTGTCTGGACATGGATTTGACGACCCAGATATTCTCCTTTGCAGTTTATTTACGATTGCAGTTGTATTCTACCGCTACTCCTCTTGATCTTCATAACATGACCAATGTAACCCCTTGGCACTTAGAAACAATCTAAGGTTTGAAATCAGTTCCTTCGAACACCATTTCCACTCAAAACCTTGGGTCCAAAGACCACTTATCCAGCCCATCCAGGATCAACGTTGAAAACATGGCTTTGATACCATATTATAATATCCCCAGCCACCAATAGGCTGACAATGCTACCAAACACAACCCTTGCTTATCCTTTTGATCTTTTATACCATATTGTAACATCCCCGATCACCAACAGGTTGGGCAATGCTACTACACGGAACATTCTCATACTTATATATATATATATAACACGCATATTAAATCTAATTAATATATTTAACCAAACCATACAGAGTAAGCACATGATTACTGCTAATATACATCATCAAGGACATTAACATTATCTCATATGAGAAACATAATACATGATAACATATAAGCATCATAGGCATGTAAAACATAATATTAAGCATAAACTAATACTTATCTTTGAAACTGTGGTAATTCCACCAACTGCGTGCAAACCCTCCACGAACCTCCCAGCCTTAGACTGTGCTGCTCATCACTCTCAGTAGTAGGTCACCCTGATCTGGGACTAGGCTCCATCGGGAAAGGAATCCTAGGCTAGGCAAGGTCAATGGGAAGACACACAGTTATAGAGGAAGGATTCTCTCCCAGGAGTCACTTACTCCCATTGCTCACAGACCCTCGTTCCCCACATGCCTATCCCACCCCAGGAGTATACACCTTCACTGTCACCTAGATAGTCCTTTGGTTGCTAAACCTCCCTTGCCTTGGGATTCAGTAACAAACTGGACCAGAAGTCTTTGAGATCTATGGAAGCTATAGGACCCCTTCCAGGAGTTCTCACTTCCTCCGCACACTCTCTCACTTGGAGAGAGTCGCTCACAGGCTTGGCAACCTACCTCTTCAACTGCAACCACCTCCCTCACCTGAAGAGAGTGTTACACACATGTCAAACAACATCTTTCCTTCAAGTTAGTTTCCAATGCATTTGGGCAACCATGAGGCTCAACAGGAACATACACTAGCCAACAAGCCACATGCAGTCAAGGACTACATGGCCACAACAGTCCACGGGAAACACAGACATGGGCTTCTCAAATCTGGTGATAGACAGATTCTACAACATATCAAGGTTCAGCAATTACGGGACATTCGGTTTTCCCAACCAACAATACAGACAGACTCATGGCTCTGGTTTTAGGGATGCGTGACAAGCAATCCACATAGAGGATGAACACAGACTCGATGGTTTTGACACAGGTTTTATGGGCTCCTCAAGAAAACAACATAGGCTTCTGGTTTCAGAGTTGCATGAGGGTATGCATGCAGAGGTCAGACGGGATTCACGGTTTCATAAAGTCGACAATAGAATTGAGGAGGAACCCCAAACTCAACTGATGCTTCATCTTTTAACTGCATGTGCTCAGGTCGACACTTGTCTTCCTGGAGCTGCATGTGTTCCCTTTTGCACACGTTGGAGATGCATGCGCTGCCCCTCCTAGGACTTAGAATAAAAAAAATAACTTTCACACCACTTTGGAATAATAATAAATTATTATCTCTGGGACTTAAGCCCTCAATCTTAGCCCCTCTTCCAACCTTTCAACCCCCTCTCCCTTACCCAAAATTTGTGGAAGCTTATTCCCACATCACTCATTCATCGTGGTCGGTCCACACACAGAGATGTTTTTATATTAATAATGTGCATCATTACATGTACAAAAATCAGGCTCTTTGCCTTCAACACTTAGCCTCTCTAGCCTAATAAAAACATAATTCCACCAGCTTATATAAACTTGGCTCACCAACCTATAAAGCATAATTACAATTCATAATGCAATTGGGGCACATCCTTGGGGTATTACAGTTACGCACTTTGTGTCCCATTCTTATGGATTTTAAGGAATCAACCATGCAATTCCAACAGGAGGGACAAAGGTATCACTTCCAAGGTCTCACAACTAGTTCTCCTAAGATCATCAGTTCCCAGCTCATAGAAAGTCTCCTCAAGAAAATCTGCTCCGATATTATTTCTCAACTCTATTCTATTCACGCGATTGAGACACCCTATATGAATCCTGACCTCCAAGCTATTCTCTCCAAACACCAAGTTGTTTTTTCCACTCCTCGGGGACTTCCACCTTCTCCTGGTGTTCATGATCGTTCCATACCCCTTGTTCCTAGTAGTCTTCCTCCCAAGTTTTTCCCTTATCATCATCCCTTTTCCTAAAATAATTAAATTGATAAAGTAGTGCAGGAATTGCTACAAGTAGGTGTTATCCGCCCTAGTACTGTTACGAGGAAAATCTCTCTATGGCTAGGGTAAACTACAATAGACGGAAATGACTACAGAAATCAACTCTATTCTCAAGTATGCTATGTAAACAAATATGCTAGCAAGACAAGATAAAAGGCCTACCTCGTCCAAATGTTCGATGAAGTCCACCGTTGAGTACTTGACCCAAAGAAATATACCTGCAACTATTCCTCAAAAACCAAGAAAATCAAGAACATGGTGTTAATAAATGATGTTATCACATTCAATAGCATAATCCATTAATAAACATGACAAATACACCCATGGAATAATAATTCAAATATTTGCAAGATATCAATTGGACGGGAAAAGAGTATTTCTATTAATATATGATCAGCAAAAGTGAAAATGTTATAGACTTCCGTGTCGTCATGGTTTGAAACCGAGAAACTAATTTCCTTCCAGCTGGGCCTCCACCACTTCAATCCTCCACCAAATGCAAGCTCATAAAAGAGAAACAATGAGGTTCTCAATCAATAAGGGAAGAGCTCGGGCGCTGAACATTGTGTTTAGACTTAAAGGACAAAGGGATGCAAACTCAATATGAAGTAAATAATTTCTCCAAAGTAACTTTACTCTCAAACTTGAATTCTTTCTCCTCTTTTCCATAGCTCAAAATTGGTCCATTTATAACTTTCAAATGGAACTGAAGAGCCAACTCGGAATGTTTCCAGTATATGGAAGGCCAAGGATCATAGATCTTTTGTTGTGACATGGAAACTTGACATTAAATTTCATTTTTGCACACAAATCCCGATTACGCTGGTTGTAGTGGTGTGGCCTACTTATACACATGTTGTATAGTATGCAAGGTGCGTACATGTTGAAAAATATGTATTTTTAGCTATGGAATTTACAAACAGGGATGATAAGACTGCATGGGGAAATGGAAAAAGGCCTTCTGTGAAAGATTGCATAGGGTGAGGAAAATATTTCTATAAAAAATGCCCCCTAATGTGTGAGGTCAGAGGGGTATCTATGATGGATGAAATACATTATAAACAACCCAAAAATGGAGTGATGGTGAACCAGCTGGAAGAACTTGTTGCTTATTACCTTTTGCACTGACTTTGCATACATGGCTGCCAATAGAAGTACATTGTAGATCCAAGTGAAAATATACCAAAACAATTTTCATGGCCATGAATAGGAAAATACAAATGTGGTTACATGCCAATGGTTGTTACAGTCACGAACAAGGCCTAGTAGAACCAGACTCAAAATCAATCTGAAGATATTTATATACAACAGAGTACAATATGATCTCCCATGATCACTAAATTCATATAGGTATTGGTCCAATGAAAAGGAAGCAACAACTCAGGAAATTTGCGTCCACATACGGATGCCTTCAAGTCTTCTACACAATCTTCCAAGGGTACAATTCTACATCATGTGTGTAACGATCCCCCTGGCCAACTTGAGGTCGGGGTATGCCACTACAGAGCAACCACTCATGCTCTGACCCCAGTCGGTAACATTGCCAACCGTCAAGCCAATCCTTTCTACTCTAGGGAACACTTTTGTCCCCATACTGTAGAACATATAGTAGCATACCCAGTAGTCAACTAAGTAATGCCACCTAAATTTACTCTTTAGACTGCATGCAACTAAAACATATACATACAGTACGCTCATGGAATCTTTACATCTAAACATAAACAAACAATTACTTTATGTAACATACGACTTTTATATTGAAATAATAGTAACTAATGATATGCATCATTTATAGGAAATTACCCATAATCACACAAACAATCAAAATCACATATATGATAAAATCATAACATAGGCATGTAAATAACAAAAAACATATCGATATATCATACAACTGGTACTTATCTTAGAAATACTATCACCAACTTCTTACAGACCATCCACGAACCTCCCAGCCATAGACTACGTTGTTCATCACTCTCAACAGTGAGTCACCCTCGAGCTGGGACTGAACTCCACCCAGGGTAAAGGGATTCCTATCGAAGATAAGGCTCATGGACAACAAGAAATATTCTATCTCAGGTGCTCACTCAACTAACAACCTACAGCCTCTCATTCCCCACATGCCTGTTCCACCCAAGGAAGTGTTCCCCTTCTCTACTCAACAATCCCTTGGTTTCCCCACTTCCCTTCTAGGGCTTCAGCAACAGGCCAGACCGGAAGTCTCACAACATTGTAGCTACACTTTAGCACCCCCAAAATTCAATCCCCAGCAATTCTCTCGCTCAAAGAACTGCTCACGGGCCTGACAACCCGCTTCTTCAATCCCGCTCCAGTCTAACTAGGTACACCAACCAAAAGGGTGTGGAAACATGCTTCGAAAAGGTGAAATGGTTTTCTCAAGGATAACAGAATGTATGAATGAAATGGTCATGGAATCATTGACTAGATAACTGAGTGTGTTCTTGGAATCACTGTGAACTCTTCATGAAAAAAGTGATTTTTTTTCCTGATGGTCATCCCCCCTGTTCATAAGGTATCCATGAGAAACTCTCCTATGATATGAATGCATGTCCCCAACTTGACACTTGTCATATCGGAAGTTACTTTTGTCCACTTGTCCCCAACTTTAGAACTTAGGATAAAATAATTATCCATACTTTATGTTTTAGGAAATATTAATATAATATTCCCTCGACTTTTGGCCCTCCCTTTCCCTAACTGGTGAAGTTCATTCCCCCATCTCTTTTATCATGGTTGGTCTGCACACAGTGATGTATTTATAATAATCATGATTCATGTACAGAGTTGGCGCATTGGCCCTTGACATATAGGAGTTATGGCCTAATACCAAAACATAAGAATTTTGGCTTATATTACTAGATCACCAGCCTATAATGCATATCATATACATAAAGGTTCGTTGACCTTAGTATTGCATGCACTTTATTTATTGGGTGCAGTATCTTCTGTCCTCAAGGTTGTGCACACTTTCATTACTACGCACGGTATCCACTATCCTCAAGGTTGTGCGCACTTTAGTTACTGTGCGCGGTATCTTGCGATGTGCATATTACCTCATTTTACTGCACAACACATTTACGCACTATGATACATGATGTGCATTATCAAATGAGGTCAAAACAACTCACCAGTTAAGTATATTTACATTACATTTACAATTGGATTCGGTCGAGGGATATTACAATCCCCTCCCCTTATTTATGCACTGTCCTCGGTGCATCATACACCCATATATATCAGATTTTTCAAAAATCTTCAAAAAGATGCGGGTATTCTATCCGCATTGCATATTCATGCTCCCAAGTAGAATCTTCAGGGTCGTAACAGGTCCATTGAACCTTTACAAGTCCTATGGCTCGTTTAAGGAGATATTTGACTTTCCGGTCCAAAATGCGCACCAGATGCACTTGAAAAGCACCTTCTTGATCCACCCAAATCACATTCCAATCAATAATTTGATTAGCATCGAGTATATATTTCTTTAACAATGATACATGGAAGACATTATGAACAGACATAGATGCAAGAAATGCAATCATATAGGCAACTGGACCAATCCTCTCTAGGGTTTGAAATGGTCCACAAAATCTGGCTGCTAACTTGGCGCAACTTCCCAGCTTTAGGGAACTCCTGTTAGCTTTCACTTTCAGTAAAACATGATCACCCACTTTGAATTCTCTGTGGATTCTATTTTTATCAGCATAACTTTTCTTTATTTTTTGGGCAGTTTTCAAATTCTTTTTAATTTTTAACATTTGGTCCTCCACCTCCTTGAGCAACTCTGGCCCAACTACTGTTCTATCAACTGAGTTATCCCATCTTACTGGAGTATTTCACCTTCTTCCGTAAAGTGCTTTAAATGGGATCATTTTCATTGATGCCTGATACCCATTATTGTAAGAAAATTCTACCAAGTGTAGGTAGTCTTACCATTTCGATGGTTTGTCCATCACATACATTCTCAACATATCTTCTATCACCTTGTTCACTCTTTCTATCTGTCCATCAGACTGAGGATGATAAGTTGTACTAAAGTTCAGATTCATTCCGAATCCTTTGAACAATCCTTTCCATAAATCCGAGGTGAATTTTGGGTCTCTGTCAGACACAATCGTTTTAGGAATTCTGTGCAATCGTTCCACTTCCTTCATGAAAATATCAACGACATCTACTACCTTTTGAGTATTTTTTAGTGGAATAAAATGGGCATCTTTTGTAATCTTTTCCACCACCACCATAATCGAGTCATGCATCTTGCCTATTCTAGGAAATCCTATAATAAAATCCATTGTCACCACTTCCCACTTCCATTCAGGAATGGGCAAAGGTTGCAGCATTCCTGCTGAGTGCCTATGTTCTGCTTTAACTTTCTGGCATTCCATACATCTTGCGATGTATTATTCTATCTCTCTCTTCATACCTAGCCAAAAGTGTTGGCTCTTGACCGCTGCTACGGTTTGCTGATATCCAGGGTGCCTTGCATAAGGAACATTATGCATCTCATGAAAAATTATACGTTTCAAGTCCTGGACATTTGGTACAAAAATTTGGTTCTTGTGCAACAGTATTCCATCTACTCCCAAATTATAAATATCCATATTCCAAAGTATCTTACCCTGTTGTAGCATTGCTACCAATTCTCTGAACTGCAGATTTGTATTTGCAGCCTCTAGAATTTTTCTTTTAACATCAGTCTGATACATGTTGATGGTTGTAGCACATATTTCATGAACCCTCCTGTTGAGTGCATCAACCACTTTATTTTCTTTCCCTTTGATATTCTTTAT
>JASDQU011377967.1:9481-22411 GCA_032191745.1 Picea mariana | reverse complement strand
TATGTCATCTAGAAGCCCCAAAAGGTCAAAGTAGTCAAAGTGGTTTAAGAGATTTTAAGAGGTAAATAATAAAGTGAAGTAATAAGCGTATTATAATTCAAAGTGAATATAAAATAAATTATTTCAATAATAAATTTAATGGAGAAATTAGAAGTGGGTTAACCCTAAAATAAGGAATGTGGGGCCAAGTGACCTAGAAGATGTTTTTAAGGAAGCTACTTGGAGAGTATAAATAAGAGGCAAGGATCTCTCATTTTAATCACACTTGAGAATATTAAATATCTATAGGTGTTTGAGGTAACCAAGGATATCTAAGCCGAAATTCTGAGGGAAGGTGAAGAAAATAAGGCCGAAATGCAAGGAAGGATAAATTCTTTTGATGGTGCTTTCCAAGGTATGTTATTTACAGGTCATCTCACCATTTTCTCTATAAATTTTTTTCTATAATGATTGAGACCGTGAAATTTCTATTCCATTGAGAAAACGTATCAAGGTATATGTGGTAAAACATTTAGCTTGTGGGCCATTGTATTTTCAGAGTTACACTCCGTGGAAAATAGGGTTTGTGGCTAGTCTTGAAACTAGTAAAAAAAAGTGTTTTGGGTAAAAACGTCATAACATCTACATAACAGATCCAAATTAAGTAAAAAAAAATGTGTTGGTTAGGGTACAGACTTTAGTATGCTGTGTAAAATTTTCAAATAAATTCAACAAATATTCCGTGTGAGGTAGGCTCTACAAGGTCTCTCTCTAGAATAAGCCAGAATTCAACAAGGTATGCCATTTTTGCTATAACTCCTTTTATGAGAGGTTCCAAGTAGTGAAACCTATAGGAATTGCATAAAACACACTTAAGAACATTGTATATTAGTTTCAGATATTTATACATTACAGGTACAAAGTTATGATTACTTCAAGTTAGGGTTGTTGACTAATCCAAAACTAGGCATCTGAGACTAAATAAAAGTTTGATGAAAATGCTAGTCTCTTGTTGTTGAAGTTAAGGAAGATTTCCAGGAATGTGATCATATACACCAGGTCTATTATAGAGCTACAAATCATATTTGGATGATGAAATTGACGAGGGATTTTGGTTGAGGTACATGTTGACTACATGGTTGAGACAAGTAGTTGATGAGTTGGCACATACAAGAGGTGTATAGTTGATGATGTTGGTACATATTGATGAGTCATAGTTGATGATTAGTTGACACATGATTGGTACATACTTGGTACATGGTTGGATGCATTTGTTTATGGTACAGGTTGATTACAGGTTATTTGGTACAGGTTGGTGCATGGTTGATGCACTTGTTTATGATACAGGTTGATGCATGGTTCAGATTTATTGACATAGGTTTACAGTGGTATATCTCACAGTGACAGGTTGACAGTGGTTCCATCATTCTACTTCTACTTTAGGGTGGCCGGACGGGGCAAGGACAGGTGGTTGTATCCACCTTCCAGTTGTAGCCACCTTCCAGTTGTAGCCAGAGAACATAGGGGGTTGTAGCCTCCTTCTGGTTGTGGCCAGAGAATTGGGGAGTTGGAGCTTTCCTTAGATTGTATCCTAAGAAGCTAGGGGGTTGGATCTTTCCTTAGGTTGTATCTTGAGAAGCTAGGGGGTTGGAGCCCCCTTCCAGTTGCAACTAGAAACCAAAAAAAATTGGTACTTCCAATGAATGTAATTCTTCAAGACATATAAGAAAAAGAATTCCGTGGTTTTCTCCCGATTTGGGTTTCCACTTAAAACACCGGTGTACTATGTATGTGTATTTTTGTTCATTTTTTCATTGCTTATTTACTCTGCAGTTATTGGATGATAATGCTTCATTGATATAAAACTTGGATTATATGGTTAAAAAGGATTAAATTGCTCTATTATTGATTCACCCCCCCTCTCAGTAATCCAACAAATCCTTGCAAAAATTCTCCATTTTATTGGACTTAAATGTGACCGTGTTACTGGTGATGATCTTAATAGGGCACCCGAACCTAGACAAGATGTTAGTCTCCAAGAACTGAATGATGACCATGTCAGTAGCCTACTTCGTTGGAACCACTTTGATCCATTTCGTGAAGTAATCAGTAGCTGTAAGTATGAATCTGTGTTGCACTGAGGACAAAACATGTATCTCTCCTATGAAGTCCAAGCCCCATTGCATGAATTATGATTCAACTAAGATCGGTTTCAGCGGCAGGGGTTGCAGCTTTCTCCTTCCATCGAAAATCTGACACTTGTGGCAACTGAAAACTTCTTTGTACACGTCTGTGAATATGTTGGTCCAGTAGTAACCCTCTCTTAGAATTTTATGCACGGTGGTTTTCCAATAGTGGTGTCCCCCACAATCACCTTTGTGGAATTATCTAATGTCCTATTCCGCGTCATCTTCTACTATGTAGCTCAACAATATCCCTCTCGGATCTTTCCAATACAGTGAGTTATCCAATATGAAGAACTTAGTAGCTTTGAGCTTTAAGAATATGGCCTTGGTATTACTTAACCCTAGAGGAGGTTACAGATTCCTCAACACATAAATGATATACATATACCAAGATGAATCGATGAACTTATGAGCCACCTGTGCAGTTGTTTCTTCTTGAGGACTCTTCAACAAATCAATGATGAAGTTGATTCCCAGGATGTCACATTTCGATTTCGCAATCGGTTTTGCGAGGTCCTGTCCTTTGATCAAATTTGTGGGCTTGATTTCAAGGTCGTATTCTATCATGGATATGATCCAATTACCTCTTCTTCCTTCAGGGTCAGGCTGAGTCAAGATATCCTTGACTGCATTGTTGGGCACATAAGCGATAACGTGGCAATTTAATATGTAGGTTATGAATTCCTTTAGGGATTTGACTAAGGTGTATTCTTTTTTTTCCATAATGTCATACCTTAGTGGAGAATCCCTCAACGTCCTACTGAAATAGGCTATAGAATTCTCAAAGTTTTGATCGTCCTTATGTAATAGTATGCTAGTAATGGTATGCTCCGAGGCAAATGAGAACAAGATGAATTCCTTTGTGAAATCCGAGCTAGCCAGTACGGGAGCTTTGGTCAGCGCTACCTTGATATCCTCAAATTATTTCCTTTCTTTAGTGTTCCATTTGATCTTGTTCCCCTTTCTGAGCATACTGGTGATATGATTTATAAATTCTGCCAGGTTTGGGATGAATCTTCTCAAGAAATTCAACTTTCCCAGAAAGGACTACACCTCCTTCTTGTTGCGCAGAGTGCTAATTTTCAGGATTCCTTCTACCCTACTGGGATATATCTTTATAACTTTCTTCAAGATGATGTGCCCCAACAGTTTCCCTTCTTGCATCTCGAACTGTGATTTCTTCGGATTTAAAGATATGCCGAACTTTCTGCATTTTTGGAAGACCTTCTTTGAATGCCCAAGGTGTTGTTCGTCGGAGTCATAGTACAATGTGATTTCATCTAGAAATATCACGATAAATTTTTCATTTTCCTCAACAAATGCTATTTCCATCACCCACTGGAAGGTTGGCTCCAACGTTCATAAGGCTGAAAGGCATCTTGGCGTACATGAACGTCTCCCATGGTGTCGTGAAAGCTGTTTTTTCTCGGTCATCTGGGTGTACCATGATCTGATTGTAACCTAAAAATTCATCCAGCATAGACATTTTCTGGGACCCAACTACCTTCTACAGAATGTAGTCCATCTTAGGGAGTGGGTATTTTTCCTTGAGCGAGACTTTATTCAAGTTTCAAAAATTCACGCACAACCTTATTTCGCCGCTATTTTTTCTCACAGGCACCAGGTTAGCCACCCATTTCGAAAACCTTAGAGAAACGATGATTTTGGATTCGAAAATATTCTTTAAATCCTTTTCGATTAGTAGAAGTAGTNTAGGGGATTTATCCGTCTTAGATTTTTCTTGAAAGGATTTTGGTCTTCTTTGAGAGGAATGACATGCTGAATCACTTTAGTGTTGTAGACTTTCAAATCGTCATAGCTCTAGGCGAAAACATCGAGAAACTCTTTCATGAGTTTGATATAGTCCTGTTTGGTCTCTGGACTGAGTGTCTTTGATAATTTTATTATCTTTAGATTCTCCTGGGTCCCGATGTTGCAATCCTCGACATCCTAGTCCTTTGCAGTGATCTTGGGATTTCTAGCCACATTGTTTTCATCAAACAACTTTTCCAACAAAACTATTTCCTTTAGGATGATATTGTTCTTTAGTTGTATTATGTCCCTCCCAACTATATGGTTCTGGAAAGGGTCATCGTTACTACGCACATTTTCACTTTCATCTTCATCGCAACAACATTCATTATCAATGTTTATATTAGTGAACTCGTCGCTCATTTGGAGAAATTTCTCCACCTGTTTGTCATCCTTAAACACCTGCCAATACTTGATATTATCGGGGATTGTTGGCCTGTGTTTGAATTTGATCTCATACTTTCTGTTTGGAAAAATGGGAATTTTAAAAATCAAGGCTGAGGTGGCCAAGGCATCCTCAATTTGATTCTGCCCCCTCGGGATCGCCGATAAACTATACTCCGAGAATTCTTCGAGGGGGTATAGCACTAGGTTGATGTATGCTCTGAGCTTGGGGTGATTGGATGGGTATATGCCTTTCACTTGGTTTATAATGATATTAGAGTCTCCATGCACCGATATCCTCTTTGCGCCCAACTCTTTCAAAACTCTCAGGCCCAAAATCAGTGCCTCATACTCAACCATGTTATTTGTATAGTCAAAAGTGAGATTATATGAGTAGAGTTTCAGGCCTACCTTAGGAGGACATATCCATACGCCAGCCCCTGCTCCTTCCTTGTTGACGGCTCCGTCAAAACGTATGTTCCATATCTCGTTCTCTGTGCAGTTATTTGGGTTTGCGCACTTTGTTGGACGTCACGTGGCTTTATCATCGATGGTCATGAAAATTGTCGGTTCTTTCTCTTCAAAACTCAGGTCATTGTAAAATATGGAAGAGCCGATATCAGTGTCAACAAAGTAGATGTGGTGATTATTCGGCTGTGTATTACTTCTCACCATGTATTTCGACCTTAATTATCTGTATAACCATCTCTCTTAGCCGAAGATGGGGATGGTGGCGTATGACATGCCCATCTGCAGGGTTCCCTTCAATTTCACGAACCATGACCTGGATGATAGCACACCAAATTTGGGGGGTATATCGGCCATGACCATGACCATAACTGGATTCTTAGAAGGGATTTGGGCCAATGACACAACCAAATGTTTGATCATACCTAAGCATTTTACTTTCCTTGAATCAAAAGAAAAGAGATCTTTATAGGGCCTAGTGATGTCCAAAACCAACTCGTCCATGATCACTTTGGGCTTAAGATTGTGCGATGCACTCGAATCCACCATGGCATTATGCAAGGTCATTTGAGACTGACATAGAATGGGGGAATGTTTTCAGTGTCACCTGCCTCCTCCATGCGCGGACCAAATGTTGGGCTCGCATTTTGATTGTTTTGTTGTGATGGTTGAATCCTTTTTGCATCGATATTATATATGTTATTGACCATTTGAAGGAGTTTTCAAAGGATTTTATATCGATTCATCATGGATTTATAATAGTTATGTGTAATCAATGTTTTACGATGTTTTTGAGCTAAATTCAGTTCGGTTTAATGTTTTTAATGATATAATACGTGATCTATGTGTAGCAGGGAGAATTTTCAGTCTGCACCTCCATTCGGTACTTCATTTGACATTTCATCCAACACCCCATCTGATACGTGATCCGACACTCCATCCAGCACACGATCCAACACTTGGAGCGTAGGCGAGTTGGTGGTTGGTACATTCGCGGCCTGTGATGGGTGAATCAATGACCTGGGTTTTGTGCCCCCTCGTGTCCTCCATATACAGAGCTCATGACATCTCATATTAGGTGGTTATGCTAGTCATTGAGTGGCTTATGGATTTTATAGAAGCCAAAGATGTTAGAGTGCATTTAATGGATTTTTCCATTTTTAGAGGAGGTCAACCCTTCCAGTGGTCAACCTCTCGAACTGTATTTGCCTATAAATACCACTAGCAGTGGCCAGACCAAGAGAGGAGAATAATTTTTTTTAAGAAGACGTTTTCATTGTGTAATTCAGACATATTTGCAAACTTATGTTCATACTACATTTTTTGATTAAATGACAGAATCATGTTGATTTGAGCCTGTGTTTTGCTGTTGAAGAGTAGCCACGACATGTTGGGGGGCCCACCAGTGGTCTGGGTGACTTAATAGATAGATATATCATGTGTTATAATTTCCTTTGTTTTCTTTGCTGGATGTATTTTGTAGTTTTAAATACTGTGCATGTTGTTGTTGTTTAATTGTCTAATTTATCTTTTTCATATTGCTTATAGAAGCTGGATATTTGTCATGTTATGTATCTTATTTCTTAACAGTTGGCTTGCAAGTTACTAACTTAGTGTTGATTAAGGTTGGTTGTCATTGATGTCAACCCTTGAAGAAAGCCCCGCAACACAAAGGTTTGGGTAATGGACCCAAGATTGTTTGAGTTAAAGATGACTCATTATTGTCTTGTCATGGTTGATAAGAAGTAAAGATGGATGAACTCCAAAGTGGTCCCCTTATGGTGAAATCCATCATGGGAATACGCTTTGCAGAGTAAGAGAACCCATGCTTAAAAGTGGAATAATGATATCCTATATGGATAGTGCTTGTCATTCCATTTTCGGTGGTATGTGGAACATCACATAACTCCTCATGGTTAGAGAGTTATGGCCATGATAAGTTGGAGACCCCAGGTTTGGGTAATGGACCCACGTTTGTTTGATGGATAACGATATGAGTTATGATATATTTTCAGATAACAATATTCTATATGGATAGTACATGTCATTCCATTTCTGGTGGTATGTGGAATGTCACATAACTCCTCACGGTTTGAGAGTTATGGCCTTACGAAGTTGGAGGACCCTCATATGTCATCTAGAAGCCCCAAAAGGTCAAAGTAGTCAAAGTGGTTTAAGAGATTTTAAAAGGTAAATAATAAAGTGAAGTAATGAGTGTATTATAATTCAAAGTGAATACAAAATAAATTATTTCAATAATAAATTTAATGGAGAAATTAGAAGTGGGTTAACCCTAAAATAAGCAAAGTGGGGCCAAGTGACCTAGAAGATATTTTTAAGGAAGCTACTTGGAGAGTATAAATAAGAGGCAAGGCTCTCTCATTTTAATCACACTTGATCATATTGAATATCTATAGGTGTCTGAGGTAACCAAGGATATCTAAGCTGAAATTCTAAGGGAAGGTGAAGAAAAGAAGGCCGAAATGCAAGGAAGGATAAAATCTTTTGATGGTGCTTTCTAAGGTATGTTACTTACATGTCATCTCACCATTTTCTCTATAAATTTTTTTCTATAATGATTCAGACCGTGAAATTTCTATGCCATTGAGAAAACATATCCAAGTATATGTGGTAAAACATTTCTCTTGTGGGTCATTTTATTTTTGGATTTACACTCCGTGGAAAATAGGGTTTGTGGCTAGTTCTGAAACTAGTAAAAAATAGGTGTTTCGGGTAAAAACATCATAACTTTTTCATAACAGATCCAAATTTTGTGAAACCAAATTTTTTGGTTAGTGTATAGTCTGTAGTATTCTTTGTAACAATTTCATATCAATTCAACAAATATTCTGTGTGGGGCACTCTCTACAAGGTCACTCTCTAGAATAAGCCAAAATTCAACAAGGTATGCCATTTTTGCTATAACTCCTTTTATGAGAGGTTCCAAGTAGTGAAACCTTGAGGAATTGTATAAAACACACTGAATAACATTGTGTATCAGTTTCATATCTTTATACATTATAGGTACAAAGTTATGATTACTTCAAGTTAGGGTTGTTGACTAATCCAAAAATAGGCATGTGAGACTAAAGAAAAGTTTGATGAAAATGCTAGTCTCTTGTTGTTGAAGTTAAGGAATGTTTGTAGGAATGTGATCATATACACCAAGTCTATTGCAGAGCTACAAATCATATTTGGATGATGAAATTGATGAGGGATTTTTGTTGAGGTACATGTTGAGTACATGGTTGAGACAAGTAGTTGATGAGTAGGCACATACATGAGGTGTATAGTTGATGATGTTGGTACATATTGATGAGTCATAGTTGATGAGTAGTTGAAACATGATTGGTACATTGTTGGATGCACTTTTTTATGGTACATGTTGATTACAGGTTATTTGGTACAAGTTGGTGCATGGTTGATGCACTTGTTTATGATACAGGTTGATTACAGGTTGATGCATGGTTTAGATTTATTGGTACATGTTTACAAACAATATATCTCACAGTGACAGGTTGACAGTGGTTCCATCATTCTACTTCTACTTCAGGGTGGTAGGATGGGGCAAGGACAGGTGGTTGTAGCCACCTTCCGGTTGTAGCTGAAGAACATAGGGGGTTGTAGCCTCCTTCTAGTTGTAGCCAGAGAATTGGGGAGTTGGAGCTTCCCTCAGGTTGTAGCCTGAGAAACTAGGGGGTTGGTGCGTCCTTCCAGTTGCAGTTGGAAAACAAAGGAAGTTGGTTCTTCCAATGAATGTAATTCTTCAAGACATATAAGAAAAAACATTTTGTGGTTTTCTCTCGATTTGGGTTTCCACGTAAAACAATGGTGTACTGTGTATGTGTATGTTTGTTCATTTGTTCATCGCTTATTTACTCTACAGTTATTGAATGATAATGCTGCATTTATATAACACTTGGATTATATGGTTAAAAGGGATTAAATTTCTCTATTACTGATTCACCCCCCCTCTCAGTAATCCAACAATTGGTATCAAAGAAGGTTCCTTCAAAAATTAGTTTAACCACTAAAAGGTAGATCATGGAGAGTACCAACTCATATAAAAATGGAATACCACAGTTTGATGGACATAAGTATGCTTTTTGGAGCATAAGGATGAGGACATATATACATGCACAGTGATTTCAAGTTTGGCAATCAATTGTAGATGGATACACAACACCATCAGTTCCACCAACAAATGACAAAGCAGTAAAACTCAGTGAGAATAATTCCAAAGCCACAAATGGAATTTTGAATGGTCTCGATGATACAGTATTCACCAAAGTTTCACACTGTAAGTCCGCTAAAGATATTTGGGACAAGCTTCAAAATATTTATGAAGGAGATACAAAAGTCAAAGAAGCAAAGCTTTAGTCTTACAGAGGTCAGTTCCAACAACTAAAAATGAAGGAAGATGAAGATATCACAACCTAATTCTTACAAGTCGATGAAATAGTGAATGCAATCATAGGATTGGGAGAAGAAATTGAAGAATATGTAATTTTTCAAAAGATACTAAGATCTCTTCCTATGAGATTCAACCCTAAGATATCAACACTAGAAGAAAGATCGGATCTGGACTTAATAAACATGGATGAACTGCATGGAATCTTCACAGCATATGAAATGAGAACTGAGCAGGAAAATCCAGATGTAAAAGAAGTAGCCTTCAAGGCATCCAAAAGATCAAAGAAAAAAAAAAAGGAAAAAGAAGAATATAGCAGCAACAATGATGCCTCGGAAGATGATGAAGAAGTGGCCAACTTCGTCAAGAGACTGAACAAGGGAACCGATGGTAAGTATAGAGGTAAGCTCCATTTAATTTGTTTTAATTGTGATGGTATTGGTCATTTTGCTAACAAATGTCCTCATGAGAAAAAGAGAAATGATGAAGGTTACTCAAAAGGAAAACACACATATAAAGGCAAAATAAGTACAAAGAAAGTTTTCAAGAAAATCTTATACACCAAAGAAGACATCTCATCATCAGATGAAGATGAATTCAGTGACAATGAGACATGAAGAGTTCTATTCATGGCAGTAAAAGACTCTGACAAAGAAGACTCCGAAGAGGAATATGAAGAAGCCGAAGAAGAATGTGAAGAAGTCAAAGAAGAAATTGAAGAGGCAGAAGTTGACTATCGAGAAGAATTAATGTGTTCCATAGAAGTTATCAGAAGAAAAAAGAATAAAAACAAGAAATTGCAAGCAGAACTAGACAAGAAAAATGACACTCGAGAACTAGAACAAATAATCACAAAATTGAAGGTTCAATAGAAGAAGATAAAATAATTGAAGAAGCACTCAAAGAACAACTAGAAGAAAAGGACAAGATCATTGGAAACTTGGAAATAGAGGTTGTCACACTAAGAAAGGATATTAAAAAAAAAAATATGCAAAATAGCTCAAAAGTTCTGAATGACATTATCAGCAGTCAAAAATCTCATCTTGACAAGTCTGGACTTGGATAAAATCAGATAGAGAAGGTATCAAGCTCCAAAACAACAGAGCAAGAAACAAATTCAAAGAGCTATGCAGAAACAATCAAAGAGGATAGGAACATATACAAGGAATATTGCATGGGAACTCCTCCACCAAGAAGATTTAGATTTCAGAATCAACAACAAACAGATAGGCCTCAAGAATAAGAAGGATTCATAAGAGAACCTCCTTTAAGAAGATATTCAACTCCCATGTATCAAACTACATTTTTTGGTTTATGTTATGCATGTAATAATTTTGGACATAAAGCTGTGAATTGCAGAGCTAACAACAGGAACAATAACAACTTTGAGAGTTATACACAAAGGGATTATTCAAGGAGACCTAGTGACACACAAAGAAGAAGTTACAACAGGTTTGAATCTTTGAGCACTGAAATGGAATGTTACAAATGTAACAGTTTTGGACACATGGCCAAGGATTTTAGAATGACAGACCCTCCTAAAGAACCTCAACAGAATAAAAACAGTCACAAACAAGAACCTCAGAAAATGACATGGATAAGAAAGCAAGATCAGTATAACAATGAAGAATGCATAGTCTCTCTACAAGATAAGAAAAAGAAACACGGTTGGTATGTTGACAGTGGATGTTCAAAACACATGACAGGTGATAAAGACAAATTTCTTACATTACGAAAAATAAAAAAAAAACGGATCAGTCTCCTTCATAAATGATAATTCATCCAAAATCATTGGTGAAGGCACAGTTCGAATTGGGAACAAGAATGAAAAGGCACAAAATGTTCTATTGGTAGAGGATATGAAACATAATCTTCTAAGTGTGAGTCAAATGTGTGACCAAGGTCATAAACTTACTTTTGATTCAGAAAAGTGTGAGATAAGAAAATAAGGTTCAGGGAAATTGGTCGGTACAGCTGCAAGAACTTCAAACGACATATATGTGTTAAGTGAAATTGGAAATGAAAATTGTTGTCTAGGAAAGGAAGATGAAATTTGGCTATGGCATAAAAGAATGGGTCACATGCATTTTTATAACCTTGTCAAAGTCAGTAAAAGAGAAGTAGTCAGAGAAATGCCCCAGATGACGAAACCAACCAACACTTTATGCAAACATTGTCAACAAGGAAAGCAAACAAAGACTAGGTTCAAATCAAATGATTATTCAACAACAAGACCACTAGAAATTGTGCACACTGATCTAGTTGGACCAATTACAACAAAGGGCTTAAAAGGTGAAAAACACTTTATGTTATTAGTTGATGATTATACAAGAATTACTGCAGTTTGCTTTCTCGAGAACAAGTCGGGAGCTTTTGAAAACTTCAAGATCTACAAGGAAATGGTTGAAAATGAGATGGATTCAAGAATCAAATGTTTGAGATTTGATAATGGAGGAGAGTTCACTTCAAAAGAATTTATGGACTACTGTAGCAGTCATGGAATAAAAAGGCAATTCTTCGTTGCTAGGACACCTCAACAGAATGGAGTTGTTGAAAGAAAGAATAGGATAGTACAAGAAATGGCTCGAACAATGGTAATGGATTCCAAATTGACAGATATATTTTGGACACAGGTAGTGCATACAACATTTCACATTCAAAACAAAGTAATGCTCATAAACAACACTGATAAAACTCCCTACGAGCTATGGAAAGGAAGACCAACAAATGTGAAGCATTTCAGAGTTTTTGGAAGCAAATGCTACATCAAAAGAGAAGATGGCAGAATGAGAAAGTTTGACTCTCGTGTGGACAATGGAATACTTATTGGTTACTCAAGTACAAGGAAAGAATACAAGTATTACAATATAAGATTGAACAAAGTTGTGGAAACCATCAATGTAACAATTGATGAAACAGGCAGACCAAAATCAAAGGAAGAAGGAAACAAATCAATGGAACAACTTTTTGAAGAAGAAGATGAAAAAGAAGTAGAAGAGGAAGATGAATATGAAGAGAATACGATAGAAGCAGAAGAGCAATTTCAGAAAGTATCTCCAAAAACACTTAGCAAACGAGTACAGAAGAATCATCCTTCAAATCAGATTATTAGAAACAAAGATGTAGGAGTTGAGACTAGAAGAAAAATCCGTTCACCAAAACAAACACACCTAGCACTCTTATCTACAATTGAACCAAATTGTTTTGAATAATCTAGCAAGGATGAATTTTGTAATAAGGCCATGGATGAAGAATTGGATCAAATAGAGAAAAATGACACTTGGGAATTGGTTCCAAGACCAAAGAATAAGAATGTGATGAGCACAAAATGGGTTTTCAGGAATAAATGGAATGAAGATTGACAGGTTACAAAGAACAAAGCTAGATTGGTATGTAAAGGATATGCACAGATTGAAGGAATTGACTTTGAAGAGACATTTTCCCCAGTTGTCAGAATGGAAGCAATTCATTTACTTTTAGATTATGCATGCTCCAAAAATGTTAAAGTATATTAGATGGAAGTAAAATCAACTTTTCTGAATGGGGAACTTGAAGAAGAAGTCTACATTGAAAAACCAAAAGGATTTCAGTTGTCAGAGAACACAAACTATGTATGTAAATTAAATAAGGCTTTGTATGGTGTAAAATAGGCTCTTAGAGCATGGTACTCCAGACTGGATAAGTATCTGC
>JASDQU011377964.1:0-10940 GCA_032191745.1 Picea mariana | reverse complement strand
TTTGCATAGACCTATTCAAGTTGATCTACCACTGTTGGAATTTTTTTCCTTAAATTATATCTTTTGTTTGCAACATGGCCTAACTAATTTTGGGAAATATCCAAGTCCCTTTATATCTATACATTGAGTTGCATTGCTCTAATGATCATGTTGACAATTTCCATGCCCAAATACTTGTGTGTCCTTATCAATTCTTTTGAATATTACATGTATGTCTATATATTGTGAGGTTGTGGAGTGTAGCACCACCAAGGGTTTAATGTGTGATAGAAGTTTAATGTTTTGCGTTGAAGGCTCTATGTGATTGTGTGCACCTCTTGTTTCATCCTCTGTCCCTATGGTGCCTAACTACAAAAACATTGTAGATGCTCTCCTAGGTATCCATTGTGATAAATTGCATGATTTCATAGTTTTGTTGGATCTTATTATGTATGTCTTCAACATACTTAGTATTGTTTGTGAGAACCTCAATTGTTTCCATTGATGTGGCATAGTTAAGTGTTTACTTAGGTCACACCTTCTATATGCATGGTGTCATGTATTTCTCTCAGGTGTTCATGCCCCATTTCTATGTTGGAACCTCTATCATCTCTTTGATCATTTTATTTTCCTTCATGCCTAGGATCCATCTCTAAATAACCTAAATTCTTGTTGGGATCATACTTTTGTTTAGGGTCTTCATATCCATTTCCACCAATTGAAAAGAATTATTAGTTCATTGTATAATGTAGGTTTGGTTGTGTATTTATCCCTGATTCCTTCTCATGCTCTTTGTTGTGGATTCCACCTACCTTCTTTGTTTCCTCACCTACATTTTTGGTGTCATTGGCAGCTTGATGTAGCTACATCATAGTTTCTATGGACTCTTGCATCTCCCATCAAACTATCATACTAGTGGGTTTAATTTATTTCTTATCATCATAAAAMATATTGAATAATGTGTTAAATTGATTGTTTGAGTTTCATCCAAAACTTGCAAGCCTTGCAACATCATTGATAGACTAAGGACCTTGGGAAACTAGTTCGTTATTTTCATTGTATTCTTAAGTGCATGGGTATAGGTATTCTTGGTAATGGGGCCACTRATGATTAATTACATTATTTTATGATTCCTTTAGTGGCCTATTTTMTTCCATAAGTTTTKTTTTGGCATTTTTAATATGTTCAACATCTTGAAKGGTGATTACAACAATTTGGTGACTCCTATTGTCTATCCTTTATCCTTTTGAAGCATTGGTTGTTGTGCATGCCAATTTGGCATGCACAACATCCATGGAGATCTGGTATTTTTTTGTCACTACTAAAATAAAACATACCTAAAGAAATTTTAGTGTTGGTACTTTTAGTAAACTATGATTTATATTATGTGTTACCTATTATTTATCCCAATTATTTTTCAAAATAGGGATGGAGTATTAGAAATTATAGTCTTTATAACCTATAGAAAATAAAGTCAACTATAAATATGAATTGTGAGTCTAAAATACATTGAGTAAATATGAGGAATATATGATTGCAATAGGAACCTATTATTGGTCAAATTGTACACATGTCAACACCCTAGATGGCCATGTCACCTACCAAGTAGAATGCTACCTTGTTTCTTTAGTCTATATGTATAGGCCCTCTCTTTAGATATGTAGAGGTTGGCAAGTACTTTACTCCCCATACCTCTTAATGTTTGTGAAGATTAGAGTGTGGAGGAATATCCAACTTGTTTGAGCCTTCTTGTATTGAAATATCCACATGATGGTGGCTCATACCCCCTTCTACTTTGCCTACTTTTAAAATTTGATATGTGTTTGGCATAGAGAAACAAGATTTGCATGGAGTGCAAAGTTTGCTCCTACTATCACATGACCAAAGCTTCACTTTCCTTTTAACTTGTGCCTTCTTCCTTGGTTTATTTATTTCAAAGTTTGATGGCTTAGTCCTTATGTGGTGCATGGAGCATGGACTACGGAGCATCAAGCTCCCCTCCTCTGAGCCATGCCTTTGTGTAGCTTAAAGATTTTCATAACCTTTTCCTTTCACATTTTTCCAAAAGTTTATATGGAATTTTCTAAGGCATCATTGTAGGTTCCAATAAGGCTTCTAAAACATGTTTTAAGCATGAAAATTCACAAGGATAATTGAGCACCAAATAAAAAATAGAAATAACAAGTTATCCTTTTTTATTATTCAAGGATCCATTTGGATGATACCTATCCAATGAGAGGATTTTGGTCCCCAAAATATTTGAAATAAAGACTCAAGAAATCTATTTGCAACTTGGTTTCTTTTGTGTCACTAGAATCTCTTCAGTTTCTGTCCCTTGAGGCTATGGGATGAAGTATCATATGTCCCTACCCAATGTGACATGACATTCCTTGACAATGTGGGATGATGTGTAGACTTGACATTCCTAATCTGTCAAGTGATTCTTGTATTGGTTAAATAATTCCCTCCAATGAAGAATCCTACATCATTTGTACATCATAATAAAGTACCTATCTTACCCATGGGAAATATTGTCAATTAATCGATAGTTAGTGGTGGAAACCTACCAATATTGGTATGTCAATTAATGGAAAAAAAACACCCCTATAGGCATGCCTATTGGTAGTGAAAATTCCCCTTTATGTATTCTAGTAGTCGATGATGGAAATGACCATATTGAAATGTCAATTATTGGCACAAGTACCCATACCATAGAAATTGTCATTGGATCTAGAATCCCCCTCAAACTAGGAATACCTATTAGTAGTGGGTTCATTCTTAGTATTGGTTTCCAATTTAGTAGTATTTTCATCCCTCATGACAAAATCCAAAATTTCCATCTCATTTTAAGATTAAATTTTTTTATATCTTCAACCCTCATGTATTTACATTTTCATTTCCAACTTTTCTCTTTTGGAAAAGATAATTTTCTGCCTTATAGTTTGGTTTTATATTGTAGGAAAGTGTGCAATAACAGTGTGTAGGGATGTCTTAGCATCTTTCCTATTGCTCAAACTTTTATGAAGTGAACAACATAAATTAAAGTGTCCCTAGAATTGACAACATACATAGTATCAAGCACATTGGTCCATTGTACAATGTTTGGGTTCCATATCCAAAGAAGATGTCATGCAACCAATTTGGAACAATACAAGAATTTTTCATCAACATCTAGTTCTTCATAAATGTTTGTGTATGTGATTACAACCTCAATGCTTACATATTGAACAATAATGTTTTCTGGATTGCAAATTTAAGCATTTGGCCCTAGTGCAAGTCTCAATTGATGAATGCATGTCACCCAATACTTTCAATTGAGCATGTTTGGCATGTCAAGGAAAGGAAAGGCATGTTAAGGCAAGGCATGGAATGGAAAGACAAGCCATGGCATGTCAAGCCAAGGCAAGGTGTGACATGTCAATGCAAGGCAATACATGTCAATGCAAGGCATGACTTTTCAAGGCAAGGCATGGCAACGATATACATGGCATGTCAAGGCAAGGCAAGGCATGGCATGTCAAGGAAAGGCATGCCAAGGCAAGGCATGTCAATGTAAGGCATGTCAAGGCAAGACATTTCAATGCAAGGCATGGCATGTCAAGGAAAGGCATGTCAAGGCAAGGCATGTCAATGTAAGGCATGTCAAGGCAAGACATGTCAATGTAAGGCATGGCATGTCAAGGAAAGGCATGTCAATGCAAGGCAAGGTCTACAAGGAAAGGCATGTCAAGGCAATACAAGGCATGTCAGGGTAAGGCATGGCACGACAAGGAAAGACAAGGAATTTCAAGGAAATGCATAGCATGCCAAGGCAAGGGAATGCATGGAAAGGAAATGAATTTCAAGGCAAGTCATGGTAAGGCATGACACCACTTGGAAAAGCATGGCATGTCAAGGCAAGGTAAGACATGTCAAGGCAAGGCATGGTTTGTCAATGTAAGGCATGGCTTGCCAAGGCAAGGCATAGCAAGGCAAGGAGAGACATGTCAAGGCAAGGCATGGCTTGTCAAGGAAAGGCATGGCTTGTCAAGGCAAGGCATGGCCAGGCTAGGCATGGAATGTCAAGGCAAGGCATAGAATGACATTTCAAGGCAAGGCAAGACATGTTAAGGAAAGGCATGGAAAGGAATGTCAAGGCAAGGCAAGGTAAGGTATTTCAATGCAAGGAAAGACATGTTAGTGAGGCATGGCAAGGCAAGGAAAGACATGTCAAGGAAAGGCATGACCTCTCAAGGCAAGGCATGGCCATGCTAGGCATGGCATGCCAATGCAAGGCAAGTCATGGCATGTCAAGGCAAGGCATGCCAATAGAAGGTATGGCATGTCAATAAAAGGCATGTCAATGCAAGGAATGCCATGTCAAGGAAAGGCAAGGTCTTTCAAAGAAAGGCATGTTAATTTGAGGCAAGGCATGTCAGAGAAAGGTATGGAAAGGTAATGAAAGGAAAGGCATGTCAGGGCAAGGCATGGCAAGGAATGTCAAGGAAATTCATGGTATGTCAAGGAAAGGCACATGAATGAAAGGCAAGGGAATGCGTGGAAAGGAAAGTAATTGCAAGGAAAATCATGGTAAGGCATGACAATGCATGAAAAAGCATGACAAGGAAAGGAAAGACATGTCAAGTCAAGGCATGGCTTGTCAAGGTGGGGCATGGAAAGGATAGGCATGGAATGTCAGGCTAAGGCATGGAATATCAAGGAAAGGAAATGCATGGCATATCAAGGCAAGGAATGTCAATGCAAGGCATGGCATGTCAAGGCAAGGCTAGGTATATCATTTTTTTATGAGCATGTCAAGGCAATGGCATGTCAAGGAAAGGTATTTCAAGGCAAGGAATTAAGGAGTGTCAAGGAAATTCATGACATGTCAAGGCAAGGAATGGCATGGTAAGGCAAGGCATGGCATGTCAAGGCAAGGAAAGGCATGGCATGTCAAGGCAAGGAAAGACATGTCAAGGCAAGGTATGGCTTGTTAAGGAAAGGCATGGAAAGGCTAGGAATGGCATGTCAAGGAAAGACATGGCATGTAAAGGCAAGGCAAGGCATGGCATGTCAAGGAAAGACATGCCAATGCAAGGCATGGCATGTCAAGGCAACGCTAGGCATATCATTTTTTTATAATCTTTACTAACGTTTATTAGAATTGTTGAATGTTTTACATCATTGGAATGACATCTTAACTGTAACTTATTTGATATTTTATTATTGTATGTGCACTTTGGTATGATGTAATATGATTATCATTTCATTTCATATGTTGTAATATTAGATATATAACTGAGAAATTAATTATTGCATGAAATAAATAATAACTTTTCATTCTAAATGTTTGTTTTTGYAGAATAAGGATCTTCCAGAAGATCTGGATCATCCTCAACAAATAGATCCATATCATGATGTTGGGTCCGATGTTGAGATGGAAGATGATGCTTATGATGACACAGATACATATGACAGTGATGTCATYGTCGATACAGATGACGATGGTGACGATGATSATGATCATGATCACGATGGTGATGATGATGTTGAGGAAGTTGCTAGTAGCAACYAATGACATTCATGATCATATAGACTACATCATGGATCATTTTTTATATATTGTTAGAAGGCCTCTTTTCATGGTTACTATCATATGTATCATTTTCATGGCCTCCCGTACCATATTATTGAGTTGTATCATTTTGACATGTTTCATGTTGACTTRTATYGTTTGGACATGACGTATCATACTGACTTCTATCATTTTGTCTTAACATAATTTATCATTTTTATTTATATCATTTGTACATGATGCATCATTTTGACTTATGCCAACTTTTGGACATGTATCATTTTCATATGATATTGATCTATTGGCATATATATTTTACTTTCAGTTGTTTTAGTTATATATGATGATGATATTATAAATATTGACTCGTTAATTTTTATATATTGAAAGTGGTTGATGATTTTTGGATGCATATTTATTATGTATGATGGTTTTGATTTACTTCTCATGATGGATGTTGTTAAATTCACTTAAATTATAGATATTTGAATCACTTTTTTTAATTATGGATGATGATCATGTTATAATAATTATCTTGTTATTTTATATATACTCGATGTTGTAGATTCAATTTTGATGGAGATTTAATAAGTATAATGAAGTTGTTAATTTGTATGGATGTTTGTTTCCCTAAAAAATTATTTATAAATATTATCCTATAAAATATTTCAAATGCATTTATATGACTTACTATATAATCATATAAGATATTTAAGAGGCATGATATATTTAACTAATTAAATTGAAATAAAACAAATTAAATTAATAACTATAAGAAAAACAATAAGCATTTTTGGAAGAAAGAAAGGAAGCAACAATGGAATCCAAATTGGAAGTAAAATTGGAAGCCACACCAGAAGAAAAAATGGAAGCAAAACCAGAATCAAAACGAGAAGAAAAACTAGATGTAAAAATGGAAGCCAAATCAGAAGCCAAATGGGAAGCAAAATTGGAAGCCATATTAGAAGCAAAACTGGAAGCAGAATTGGAAGGCATATTAGAGGAAAAATTGGAAGCAACACATGGCTCTAAACCTAGTTTTATTCCTGGCGCCACACTGGAAGAAAAATTTGAAGCCATATCAGAAGAAAAACTAGACGTAAAATGGGAAGCCAAACCAGATGCAAAAATGGAAGCAAAATTGGAAGGCATATCATAAGAAAAACTGGAAGCAACACTTGGCACTAAAATGTGCGCTAATTCTGGCATTAGTCCTAGATCTAATCCTGGTGCTAATTATGGTGCTAATCCTGGCACTATTCCTTGCACTAATCCTGGTGCTAAACCTGGTGTTATTTTTCCGGTGCTAAATCTGGCGCAATTATAAAAATTCCATATTGCACCCAATTTTGTGCCATAAAAGGTGTCCAATTAATGGAGTAAAATACATTAAATTATGGCACTATTTTAGGTGCTAATTTGATGCAGGAGAATCGCAAGGTGTGCAAGCATAGCCAGCAGCGAGCCAATACAGAGATAAGAGACAGCTGGAAAAGCACCGAGCACATTTTTTGAAAATGTTTTGAGATATTAATGAAGTCATTAAGTGGAGCCATGCTTGTATTATTGTAAAAGGACCTTGAGTGATTCACTCTCATCCATAGTAGATAGGAGCCTTTATGTGTAATGAATGTAGGTAGATAGAATTTAATTCTAGATTAGACAGTTTTTTAGTGCAAGAGGGAAAGGAGATATAAACACCCTCATTGTATAGTTGTAAGATTATTATGAGCATAGAGCATAGAGAAGAGAGCAGAGAGTTGTAGTTGAAAACACCCATGTACATATATTTGAATTAATAGAAAGAGCTTTGATTCAAATTCATGGTGTCGTATTTGTTCTATGTGTATGCATGTTGAATGTTATGCTCATGGATGTTTAGTTTCTGTTATACATTTTCTTTATATGCTGAGTATATGATTTCATGCTTTGTGTTTAAAGTCTGAGAGAGAGTAAGGGATGAGTTTCAATTGTTTCTCTATCTGAGCAAGAGTTCCTGCAAGGAGTGCAGTGAAGTTGTCTGCAAGGAGTGCGTTGAAAAGAGTTCAGAGTTTTATCTCTGAAATCTCAGGAGGGTTAATGTTGTTCTCATTCTCGCAGAAGTGCAAGTTGAGAATAGGAGCCGTGCAAGGTGTGCACAGGCCGAGTAAAGTCTCAGAGTTTGTGAACCTGAGTGAAGTTGTTGAAAGACTGTTGTCACAGGGAGTGCACAGAGTCGAAGGACTTCAATTCTTTGAAGTAATTGAAGGATTAACCACAAGGAGTGCATGCGGGAGTCTTCTTTAAGACTCAGAGTTGGAGAAAGCTCAGGAAGGATAGGGTCTTCACAGTTGTCAAAGAAAATCTCAGGAAGTTTAGTGCCTTGAAGTATTGGAAGAAGACGCAGTGATATCGTTTCGCAGGTGGACAAGTTTTGCGAAAGAACACTTTGTTAATTTTGTAGAAATCGTCAAGGAGGAATTTGACGGTTAGAATCCTCCGTGGAGGATTCGCAAAGTCCCGAAAGATATTAGATCTTGCAGAAGAGTAGGGGAGTTACGGCACGAAGTTTCTGAAGTGCAATTTCAGGAGAATCGGACCATAGGATCTGAATCAACGAGGACCGTTNGGAGTTGGAGAAAGATCAGGAAGGATAGGGTCTTCACAGTTGTCAAAGAAAATCTCAGGAAGTTTAGTGCCTTGAAGTATTGGAAGAAGACGCAGTGATATCGTTTCGCAGGTGGACAAGTTTTGCGAAAGAACACTTTGTTCATTTTGTAGAAATCGTCAAGGAGGAATTTGACGGTTAGAATCCTCCGTGGAGGATTCGCGAAGTCCCGAAAGCTGTTAGATCTTGCAGAAGAGTAGGGGAGTTACGGCAAGAAGTTTCTGAAGTGCAATTTCAGGAGAATCGGACCGTAGGATCTGAATCAACGAGGATCGTTGGATCACCCACATATTTCGCATTTTGGGGTTTTGTGAGTTGGAGAGTCAAAAGTTCAACATCAGTACTCGCTAAGTCATGAGGTCTGAAACTTCGAAAAAAGTGGGAAGTTCCGTGTGGGACCCACGAAGAAGATGTGTCGAAATTTCATCGTTTTGGCATATCGGAGGATAAGAGGTCGAGACTTTTGTCCCGAAATTCCCGAATTCGCGAGAAGCGAAGTCGCAAAGTAATCTAAGCCATCCATTAAAAGAGGACAGGTGGCAGAGATTAGAGGATCTCGCAAACTCGGAGGTTCGTCGGGTGAGAGACCAAAATTTGGGTGCTCGAAGTTGCGAGAAGCGAAGCCACGAAGTGTCGAGGTTGCACCTAAGAGACATGTGGGAAAACCACATGGTGGGCCCTAGAAGTGCACCGGCGGACACATGTCAGACGTTCGGATGAGTGAACACTCTGTTGACCTATCACCTCTCTGGGACTCGGGAGAAAAGGGAACAAAGGTTGGACCTTTGAACTTGCGAAGGCGTGAGAGGCGAAAGGAGCTAGTGCTTAGCCTAGCCGGTGGTCACACAAGGAGGGCACTGAAAAAGGGAGAGCTGTAACCATTTTTTGATCTCGGGTATCGTGAGATCGTAGAGGAAGAGTCAGAAGACACGACTTGTGAACTCGCGAAATCGCGAAACGTGAAAAAGAACCTATGGATCAATTTGAAAAGGGGATTCCAGTAGAGAATCCAAAAGAGACGATCTGTCTCGAAGGGCATACAGAATGATTCTATGAGTGGATATCGGTCCCGAGGGATAATAGGTCTGCACCATCTGGTATCAGAGCCTGATTCTTTTTTGTATATTTCAAGTAGGAAAAGTGAGAAGGAATTTCATCCATGCCACCGAGGAGAAGAGACAAACAAACACCAAATCCACCAGAGGATAGGGAAATGCCAGAAGGAAGAGGTAGGCAGGTGCAGAATCCAGAAGTGGAAAGAGATATGCATGACATTCGCACCAGACTCGTGGATGTGGAAATAAACCAAAGATGCAGAGCTGATATTGGATATTTCAACGAGTCCAAAAGAAAAGATGACGCTAGACATGAAGAAGAAGAAATTGCAGCAGAAGATGTAGCAAATGAACGCTTGATTAGAGCTGTTGCAAGAATGAGTGCAAGAGCCAAAATGGACATTCCATTTTATGAGGGAAACTTGGATGTTGAAGAGATTCTAGACTGGATTAGAGCTCTGGACACATATTTTGACTATGAATATGTCGAAGAAGACAAGAAGGTCAAACATGTTGTCATGAGACTTAAAGGACATGCAACATTGTGGTGGGATGAACTGCAAGTTGACAGACGCTACCAAGGTAAGAAGAAAATCAAGAGTTGGGATAGGATGATTGGAAAGATGAAAGTGAAATTCATTCCCAGAGATTACCAAATTACTTTGTTTCGGAGAATGCAGAATTTGAGACAAAAGCTGATGACGGTGAAGGAATACACTGAAGAGTTATACAGACTGAACATCAGAGTAGGTCATCATGAAAGTAATGATGAAAAGGTTGCTAGATATATGAATGGTATGAGATACGACATTCAGGATGAGATGAGCATGATGACCATCCAAACGGTGGAAGATTCTTATCAAATGTCTCTAAAGGCGGAAGAGAAGTTGAGTCGAAAACAAGGTCAAAGAGACCGAGGCAGGAGTCAATCCAGGGGCAAATCATTCATCCAAGATAGAAATCAGAAGCCTAAGGAATATTGGAAGAAACATCAACCTCAGATTGAGAGAGGTGGAAGCTCACAAAAAGGTAAATATGCTGGACAGAGAAGGCAGTATGCTGATCAGAGAGGAGAGTATGCTGATAACAACATTTTTCCTCATACTAGAGGTAGAGGAAGAGGAAGAGGTGGAGTGATAACATGCTTCATGTACGGAAAGGTCAGACACAAGTCTTATGAATGTCCAGACAAGAAGAAAGAGGAAGGAGAGGCTCACATTGCTGAAGCACAAAGGTGAAATGTTGAGGTAGAGGATGTTGAAGGTGGAAGATCACTAATGATGCGAAAAGCTCTTTCGACACCAGAGAGGGAGGTGGAGACTTCAGTCCAAAGAAACAGAATTTTTCGAACTGCGTGCAAAACCAAAGACTGGAAATGTAAAGTTATTGTAGACGGTGGTAGCACAGATAATCTCATTTCATCAGATATGGTAGAAAACCTGGAGTTGGAGACGATTGATCATCCAAGCCCATATAGAGTTTCGTGGTTGCAAAAATGACATCAGGTAAATGTCACTAAACAATGTTTAGTTGAATTTAAAATAGGTGGATATAGGGATGAAATACTCTGTGATGTTATTCCTATGGATGTTTGTCATCTATTGTTGGGTAGATCGTGGAAATATGACAGGAATGTGATTCATGACGGGAGAATGAACACATACACCCTAGAGAAGAATGGGAAAACTCACATGTTGTTGCCGAT
>JASDQU011377961.1:3169-13287 GCA_032191745.1 Picea mariana | reverse complement strand
AGAGCGGCCAACGGAGCCATTAAACTCGTCAGGGTGGTCCATTCCAAACGGCTTGGGTTATTTAGACAACCCCGGACTGGTTCCACTCTCCTAGTTGACGGACGGTCAATTTCACCCGTCAACAAAAGGTAACTCAAGATGGTATTTATATGTTGGTGATATAATTTTTGGAAGTATTGATGATAGGTTAAGCCATAAATTTGCAAAGGATATGCAGAATGAATTTGAAATGTCATTACTCAGAGAACTATCCTTCTTTCTGGGTCTTCAGATGCATCAAAGTAACCGAGGAATTTTTATTTCTCAAACTAAGTATATCAGATAAATGATAAAGAGGTTTGGAATTGAAGATTTCAAACCAGTTGCAAGTTGATAAAAGATGATGATTCAAAGTCTATAGACCAGAGGAAATACAGGTCAATGATTAGTAGCTTACTATATGTGACAACATCCAGACCAGATGTAATGCAGGCAGTTGGACAGGTGGCATGATTTCAAGCAACACCAAAGGAATCACATGTATTAGCAGTGAAGAGGTTTTTAAAATATATCAAAGGAACATAAGAGTTTGGATTATGGTATCCAAAAGGATAATATCTATCACTTATTGCCTAAACAGATGCAGATTGGGCAGGTTGCATTGATGATTGACGAAGCACTAGTGGAGCAATGTTCTACTTGGGTGAGTGTTTAGTATCTTGGATAAGCAAGAAACAATCATTAAAATCTTTATCTATAGCCGAAGCAGAGTATATTGCAGTCGTAAGATGTTTTACAGAGGTTCCATGAATGAAACAAACTCTGATAGATATACAGGTTGAGTATGATGAGCCCATTTCAATATATTTTGATAATACAAGTGCCATTAATATCTCAAAGAACCAGGTGATGCACTCTAAGATGAAAAACATTCCAATAATGTATCACTTTCTATGGGAACATGTTGCAGAGAAGAACATCATAGTTGAATATGTGGGCACAAAAGAGCAAGTGGAAGACATCTTTACAAAATTGCTTCCAAGAGAAGCCTTTGAGTATCTTCGTCAAAGACTCAGAGTAATGTATACTCCAAAATGAATGCTTTTGAATTCTTATCTATGACTTATATTTACACGAGGAGGCACCATAAAGAGGACAAATCAGGCTGGGAGATCATATTTAGGAAGAGTTCAATCAGGGGGGGTACCCCCAAGGACAGTTCAATTAGGGGGAGCAACCTCGGATGGAAATATACCTTTTCCATTGATGAAAAATGGGGAGATATTTATTAGATGCAGGATAGAAATGCTTGGAGAGAGCACAGAGGCATGGTTCTTGGGGGAGAAATGGTCACAGGGGGAGCATGAGTGATATCACTTCATTATTTCATCAAAGTGTTTCCAACAATTCCAAAGGGAGAGATTGTTGATTAATTGGGTTGGTTTTCATTGATGTCAACTCTTGAAGAAAGTCTGGTAGAAAATTCCAGTAGCACAAAGGTTTAGGTAATGGACCCAAGTTTTTTTGATAGATAATGGTATGATTTTTGATACATTTGCAGGCAATACTATTCTATATGGATATTAGATGTCATGCCATTTCCGGTGGTATGTGGAACGTCACATAACTCCTCACGGTTAGAGATTTATGGCCATGTGAAGTTGGAGAACCCTCATGAGTCATCTAGAAGCCCCAAAAGGTCAAAGTAGTCAAAGTGGTTGCAAAGAATAAAATTTTTAAATAATAAAGTGAAGTGATGTGTGTAATATAAGTCAAAGTGGATGCAAAAGAAATTATTTAAATAATAAATTTAATGGAGAACTTACTAATTGTGGAAAGTGGTTAAGTTAAGTGGACAAGTGGTTAGAAGTGGGTTAGCCCTAAAATAAGGAAAGTGGGTTAAGATGACTAGAAGGTAAAATTATTTAAATAATAAATTTAATGGAGAACTTACTAATTGTGTAAAGTGGTTAAGTTAAGTGGAAAAGTGGTTAGAAGTGGGTTAGCCCTAAAATAAGGAATGTGGATTAAGATGATTAGAAGGTCACCCCTTGAAGAAGCTACATGAAAGTATAAATAAGAGGCAAGGGTATCTCATTCAAAGATACTTGAGAATATTGAATATCTACAAGTGACTGAGGTAACCAAAGGATATCTAAGGTGAATTTCAGAGGGAAGGTGGAGTAAAGAAGGCCAAAATTCAAGGGAGGATAAATTATTTTGATGATGTTTTCTACGGTATGTTATTTATAGGTCATCTCACCATTTTCGCAATAATTTTTTTTTCTAGAGTGATTCAGATAACGAAATATAGAGACTGTATAGAAAACATATCCAAGTAACTATGATACAAATTTAAGCTTGTGGGTCATTGTATTTTGGTAGTTACACTTCGTGGAAAATAGGGTTTATGGCTAGTCCTGAAACTAGTCTAAAACAGGTGTTTCGGGAAAAAACATCATAACTTCTTCATAATAGATCCAAATTAAGTAAGACAAAATGTATTGGTTAGAGTACAGTCTGTAGTATGTTTTGTACAATTTTCAGATCTATACAACAAATATTTTGTGCGGGGCATTCTATACAAGTTTGATCTCTAGAATAAGCTAGATTTAGCAAGGTATGCCATTTTTGTTATAACTCCTTTTATGGGAGGTTTCAAGAAGTGAAATATGGAGAAATTGTAGACAAGACACTGAAGAACATTATGTACTATTTGTGTACCTTTATTCATTACAAGTACATAGTTATGATTATTACAAGTTAGGGTTGTTGACTAATCCAAAACTAGTCATGTGAGACTAAAGTAAGAATTGATGAAAATGCTAGTCTCTTGTTAAGGAAGGTTTGTAGGTATATGATCATATACACTAGGTTTGTTACAGAGTTACAAATCAGATTTGGATGATGAAATTGATGATGTGTTGTTGTTGAAGTTGAGGTACAGGTTGAGGTACATGTTGATGCATGGTTGATGCATGGTTCAGGTTATTGGTATGGGTTGTTTGATGCAGGTTGACAGTGATAGGTTGACAGTGGGAGTGGTTGATTCAGTGACAATGACATATTGTATACATTTGGCATTTATATTTCAGGGCAGTTGGATGGGGCAAGGATAGGTGGTTGTAGCCACCTTCTGGTTGTATTCGGAGAACATAGGGGGTTGTAGCCTCCTTCTAGTTGTAGCCAAAGAATTGGGGAGTTGTATCTTCCCTTAGGTTGCAGCCTGAGAAACTAGGGGGTTGGAGCCTCCTTCCAATTGCAGCTGGAAAACAAAGGAATTTGGTGCTTCCAATGAATGTAATTCTTAAAGACATATAAGAAAAAGAATTCTGTGGTTTTCTCCCGCTTTGGATTTCCACATAAAAACATTGGCGTACTATGTATGTGTATGATTTCTCATTTGTTCATTGTTTATTTACTCTACAACTATTGGATGATAATTCTACATTGATACAACACTTGCATTTTATGGTTAAAATGATTAAATTTCTCTATTACTGATTCACCCCCCTCTCAGTAATCCAACAGACCATGTTCTTTAAAAGCAACGCCCCCTCCACCCATCCAAATTTGTGGCTATCAAAGATGAAATTGACAAGCTATGTGATGTTGGGTTAATTTACCCCATTGCGTACACTTCGTGGGTCTCCAACCCTGTCCATGTTAACAAAAAACATGGAACTATTCACGTCTGCATTGAATTTTGTGACCTCAACTATGCTTGTCCCAAAGACAACTTCCCAACCCCTTTCATTGACTAAATCATTGATTATTTTTCCATCCATGAGGCACTTTCCTTTATGGATGGGTTCTCCATCTATAATCGAATACAAATCCACCTACAAGATCAATACAAAACCGATTTTACAACCCCTTGGGGTACCTTTTCTTATCATGTCATTCCTTTCAGAGTAAAAAATGTCGGTGTTGTGTTTCAACAGGCCATGAACTACATTTTTCATGATATTTCTCGCATATCCTTTCTTATTTGGATGGCCTCACTGCTTGATCCAAAAAGTGAGATAAGCATTTAGATGACTTACGTGTTGTTTTCCAATGATGTCGCCAATATAATATCCGCTNCAATGTGGATCCCCTCAAGGTCCAAGATATCACATAAATCCCACCACCTAGGACTTTATGCATACTGGAGAGCCTACAAGGAAAAACCAACTTTTTACGTCACTTTGTCCCAGACTATGCTACTCGCGCACATGGCTTCCTTCACCTACTGTGACATGATATCCCATTTCAATGGGATGAACATGCTCAAATATATTTTGATGATTTAAAATTCTCCCTATCCAATGCCCCTTTGATTAGTCCCCTGGACTATGGTCACGCTTACATCCTCTACTTATCATCCTCGGTTGTCTCAATTGCAGGAGTCCTCATCCAATTAGGGGATGATGGGTGTGAACATGTGATTTACTACATTAGTAAAAACCTTTCAAGGCCACCCTTGAAATAAAATCATAATGAGAAACTCACATTAGTAGTTTTCCTCGCAGTCCAAAACCTGTGACATTACATTCTTCTTCGAACTACCAAGGTCGTAGCAGATTCCAATCCCATGCAGTACTTGCTTAGTCGATAGTAAATTTTATTGATGGATCGTTATCCTCCAGGAATACGATCTAGAGTTCTCTACTCCCAAAAGAAAGAAATCTCTTGTCATATCCGAACTCATTACATCTTTTCCCTCGTATGCCAAATCTTCCCCCATCAATGAGGATTTCCCTGATGAACACCTCTTCTTCATCCCCTATGATGACCCCTGGTACAACAACCTCCTCGTTTACGTTTGTACACAGAAGTTTGGGTCTCATCTCTCTCGAGATGATCATCGATGCATTCACAATCAGGACCCCCGATACCTCCCCATTGGAAATATTTTCTATCGACACAGGGTCAATACCATCCTTTGACGATGTCTTACCATCAACGAAGCCAACAGAGTCTTGAATGATTTCCAAAACGGTGCTTACAGTGGCCACCTCTCAGGTATATCTACCACCCAAAAAATCATTCGAGTAGGGTACTTCTGGTCCACTTTGTTTCATGACTGCATCCACGTTGTCAAGCAATACGAAAAATGCCAGATTTATGCAAACAATGCATGAGCTCCACCAACTCTTCTACACCCAGTCATCACAGTTGAACCCTTCTGTAAATGGGGCATAGATTTCATGACCTGCCATCCTCCATCCAGTAATGGACACAAGTACATTGTTGTGGGAGTGGATTATTTTACCAAATGGGTCGAAGCCATGCCCACATTCAACAACACTACTGACACAACAACACATTTTGTCTTCAACTATGTCATTACCCGGTTCAGAGTCCCACAATAGTTAGTTTATGATCAAGGTAAACATTTTGAGAACGTGATCTTTGTAGAAATCTCCTCAAAATTAGGCTTCACCCATGATTTTTTCTCCCCATAATACCCTCAGTCCAATGGATAGGTTGAGGTTGTCAATAACTTCCTCAAAACCATGCTACAACGTACTGTCAACAAAAATAAGACCAACTGGAATCATATGTTGTTTTCTTCTTTATGGGCTTATCACGCGACAGTCAAAACTTCCATCGGTTTTACATCATTCCACCTCGTCCATGGGATCGAATCCACCCTCCCTGTCGAGTGTGAAATCCCCATGTTACACACTGCCATAGAGATCTTACCTAACACTGCTCCAATGGAGAAGCACCTGCTGACCTTAGAGTCACTTGATGAAGACCGTCGATCTTCATTACAACATAATGAGGCAGCCAAAAAATGGTCCAAAGCCACCTTCAACCGCCATGTCAACCTTCTCTCATTCAACGAAGGTGATCTCATGTTAGCCTATAATATCGCCCAAGAAACTTTGGGCCATGGGAAATTCGAGTCATTATGGAACAACCCCTTAATCATCCAACATTTCCTTACTAAAGGTGTCTACATATTGGCCTCTCTAGAAGGATACCCTCTCAAAGAACCCGTCAACAAGTTGTACTTAAATAAGTTTTATGCCTAAGCGTAGCCCCTCTATCTTAGGTTTCTCTTTGTACACATTTGTAGATTTTTTAGTCTTCTTTGTTGCCACCACTCCTGGTGTCTGATCTATCACCCATGTTATTGACAAATGCATAATCCATCAGCCTACCACATTGGTTACACTAACGGCGCTAACCATTGGAACCAGAATCTCGCTTCAGTCACTTGGTCCCTCTATACCCCCTCACATATACTAATCCATTACAATTGCATATGCTTAGGCCCGACCACCAATAACCAAGTCGAATATGACATCGTCATTGGTCTCCTCGCCAAGGCTAGTCACCGCTACATTCGTCACCTTAGAATTCTATTATATTCCCATCTTATCATCCTGCAGCTCAACAACATGTATCATGTTTATGATCCTTTCCTCTTCCGCAAATACCTGCAAGTTAGAATCTTATATCACAACTTTGATTCCATCACATTTATACATATTCCACGAAACCTCAATCAAGTAGAATATGACATGGCTAACCTAGTATTAGATTGACATTTATCACATTAACAACATAATATACACAACATCATATATTTGTCAACAGATAGCAATAGAAATCATACATCATAAAAAATAAAACATAAAGACACGCATGATCAATGTATCCATCATATATATCATCAAGGTCATACAATGTTTTACAAAAAAAAATAGATATACAACTTCTTGTAGGCTCATGAATCCCATCATCCCTATGAGTACAAAAAATGGGTATCAAATACCCTATACAAAATCGGACTCCCAAGCCCGTACATCCCAACTCGACACTCAAGGTTCTCCTAGAGCTCCCCCCTAGGTCCTATGTCCATCGGAGGTGCCCAACCATCTAGGGGCCCTCTAGCTCTAGTAGGTAGTTGACCAGTCATAGCTACCCCCGCCATTGTTTCTCGGTGGAGCAACATCCGCCACTCTGGTGATACTCCAACACAATGGTCCAGAACCTCCTCATCTTCTATGTGGGCCCATATACCCTCAGGCACACCTTGCAGGACCTGCTTGAACCATCAACATAGATCCTCTATCACAGTCACAACATCTCCCTGGGCTCTCTAACTGGTCTTGTACTAATGTCATCTCGTTGACGCCTTTGCCCAACCCTCGGACCTGCAGGCTCCTATTGTGCCACCTCTGTGCAATTTTCAGTCATATAGGTGTGCATCCTATGCATGCATCTCTATCCTACTCATGCACCCATATGCGCAGTTGTCTCAGGCACAACAATGCATTATGCATAGTTTTCCTCACCACAGTCGCACACTCCTCAGTGCACGACTGTTAGGAAAAAACCTACAGATAATGTGCGGGAAACTGAGTTTTACCGCGCACACATGTGCGGGTATTCCCCCTTTTCCCATGCACTTGTGGGCCCCTACCCTTAAAAACCCTTGTACAACCCTTCATACAGCCCCTACCTACAATCTATTAAATTCACAATATGTAGGATGATGGGGTCACTAACCTGTCTCTCACAACTCCCGGATCGGTAGCCTCACACTCCTGTAATCTCAAAATCACCTCAAAACTCTCTTTCCAGACAAACAATAATGACAGGTACAAATGAGGTGGCATTGTGGGCCCACCATCCATATATATCCCCTTTTTCCCAACTTCCACACTCTATTACAGGACCCCAGAGCCTCTGTTTTCCGATTTGTTCTTAACCACGAGATCTTGATCCCACCATCTACACATTCATATTCCTCAGGTTATTATCTACACTCCCCCCTGAAAGGAGCATTCTTTTCACACCACGTTCAGGTACGCATGCTCAATTTCAATTTTAATCAAATAGTTGTCATATATTCTTCATCATCAGATATTTTTCACGTTGGGTATTTTGTTTTTTGTGTGCAGGTACTTGTTAAGCAAACATACGTCCTCTTCAGTTATATGTTCGACACTTGCATGTAATTATTCCCTATGTAAACTAATTGCATATCCCAGTCACACCCTCTAACATTTTCCTTTAGGGTCCCTACATCCGGCTTTGCAGTATCTTTACCTCTGCCACATTTTGGTACTATCAACCAGTAGCACTCTCCCCCACATGAGTTGTCCCATTCAAAGTTCCCCTTGGCAACTTGACACTCATGTTTATTTCACCCCCTAGGTTTGGGAGTCTCAATATTATTTTGCACTTCTGAGAATGCACCCCATAATTCTTCTCATCATATTTCTAACCTTCCCAATGGACTCTCGAGTCATATCATCCTACACTTTGTTCTATTGACTGCACCCTCGCAGTTCCATTAGCCCTCCATATCATCCACCACTAGTTTTCCCATCTGCAGATTGTCCTCTGTCCATTTACCTAATACAAAAACCCACCCATGGGGCCCCCACCCTCCACCAGTTATCTTTCACAAACTTGTTCTCTAAAAAGGCCAAGCCATCTTTTCACTAGGGCACCTGTTTCTGTATATGTATACTCAACCCAAATTATTCTTTATTTCTTTGGTAATTGTATAAAGCACTTGTTTTCATCATAGACATAGCTTTTTAGTCGTCATGCTTGATGGCCTTCTTTTACCCGACAAAGAAACCCATGTCTCCTTTGGTTGGGGCATCCACATTTTTTTCATATCAACATCATTACCAAACCCCGAGTATCACAAATCCATGTACCCACGATCTCTAATTTTTCCCACTTTGTTAGCCTCCGACACAGTCTAACCCCATAGCTAGTCGTCCCCTTGACACTAGATCCAGTTTTACGGTTGTTTCCACTCATCCGTCAAACACCCCAACCAAGGGTAGTCTTAAGTCCCACATCATCTTGAATTCGTTCATGTTACTCATTAGTACCTAATATCATCTATTACTCGGTGGATTTCAAGAATCCATTTGCTTCTTGGCGTCACGTCTCCTTTGCTATCGACATCATCACAATTTCCAAAAGGGTGACAATATCTTGACTCTCATTACCTTTTCAATGAGGAATCTCGAACGACATAGAGAGAATCATCATTGTTTTATGATTTCGTTGACCCCCATAACATTTGACTTCAACAAACTCTCATGTTATGGTGGGTCTTATTATGCAACTATTGCATCTTTTCATACCAGTCGAAGGCCTCTGAATTTGTTAGACCATCAATGCCTACAAGTCATCGTCACGTCTTATCATCGTCCTTTACTCGCTTCAAATACTGTTCACCATTCATAACTATCATCTTTCGTTATCAATCGCCCCCAAGGGTGCTGCAGTTATCTACATCATCACACATCTTTAGTTACATTCCCACATTTTGGTTTCATGACACGAGCATGGGGCATGCCCGCCTCATTTGTATACAGATTTTATTTTTTTTTCCTAAAGAAAAATTTTGTTCCCACAGTTTTCCCTCTCCCTCTCGCTGATCACTCTTGCAGTTCCTCTCTTCACTCTTCCTTACAATGCACTACTACATATGGGCGGATTATTCCACGAAATTTTCCCACGCTTCCACTAGTTTCATCTTTTTTTTAAACAGGGCGATATTTTCATTGATATTGCCATGAAAGTTCGTCACAATATCGATGAAAATCTAGTCGGGATTTTTTCCACAATAGAGACGAACTTTCATGGCAATAGCGACAAAATTTTTTCCTATATCATTGGTTGGTGTTCACGGCTAGTTGACTATTTGATCTATATATACGTGACTTTAAGAGACTTTGCGACATAATTTCTATAGTTGCGACATTGTTCTTGGATTTTGTTTGAGCTATTTATTTTTTCTGTCACCCACCGATTGAACAAATCCAATTCTTGATCTACATAGCTCGGATTTTGAACTTGCAAGGTCAGTATGTTATTTTTTATTGATGTACTCATTTAACTTGTAAATTTTTGTTCAAATGTCCAAATTCCATGTAGCTTGTTTTTTCCTTGATAATATATTATATGTGTAGTACCATATTTCATGTCTTTTGTTTTTGGATCTAGTTAGTATATTCTATGGAAAAGGGTATGTGGATTCCATAATATTCTAGGTTTATGGAATCCACATACCTTTTTCCCTTCAATTGGAGGTATAATCTCTCTCTCTTTTAATTGATAAAGATATAGAATTGCTCTTGAAAATCAACCCTCATCGGTTAAATGAT
>JASDQU011377960.1:0-18264 GCA_032191745.1 Picea mariana | reverse complement strand
AAGGAAAACAACTCAATTATACCTTCCTTCCCTTGAGATGGTTTCTTAACAGAAATCTAAGTGTTCAGATCATGATAAAGATCGTCAAACGAGAAAATAAGTTGTAAAAGATCAAGTTTTGTTTTCAAAATCTGAGATTTTTTAGCATCACCACGCTCTCTTGAATCTCATAAAGTTTTTCAAATTTGTAAACAAATTCTAGAGAGTTTAAAGCACTGCAAGGTGTGGGAAGTGTCTGTAAACCTGCCGAGACACTGAACAAGTCTGCTGGCAGCGGGTAAATGCATGCATGATGCCAAGGCAACTTCGTCAGGGTACTGAACAGGCCTACTGGCAGCGAAGCAATGTCGGGTTTAAGAAAATTTTCAGGTATGTCCTTTTGAATTGATCAAAAGTAAAGACGTTCTTTATCATGAATGGACAACTCTTGGATAGGACATAAGTGTTTGAGTGGGTTAAATGACATCCCTACCGAGGCTATGGACACCTACTGGCAGCAGTGGCCCTGTCAACAGTATCGAAGTCGGTTCCCTAAACATCGTTTCGCTCATAATCTAGATTTGATACCATATTGATTTTTTGATAGAAACACATATGATGCTAGACTACGTTATTTTCTAAGTTTTGATCAGGATGTTTGACATGTTGTCTATTGTTTCTTAAAAATTCATTCTTTATGATTCACCCTAACATGGATTTTCTGGTGATGCAGAGATAACTACTCCGTCTAGTACGTCGCCATTATTGGTAGCCACACATGATTTTGATATTTAACATGATCGGATGAAATTGCATTTTTCTGTAGCTGCCATCACCTCAATTTTGTAAACATTTTTTAGAGTTTAGAAATGATTGTTGGATTAAAAGCTTTCCTTATTAATTTCTTATGGTTTGCATTTTCATTCGTTTTATTTTAATTCATGACTGCAAGCTTGAATTAAATGTAAAAATTAGCTTGGTGTTATAATTTTTTGTGCCTTAGAAACATCTTTTTAAAGTTCACCCATACTCAATTAAAATGCAAATCTTATGAAATGGTTGTTGGATCCATTTTTGAGTTAATACGATTATTATTGTTTCAATAGTTTGGTGGTTCACTATCGAATTGATTTGATTCATGAAGAACTTTGGTTAATTATTTGATATCCTTTTTATGATTTCAATGGTCGTATGAACATTCATACCAATGAGTACAGACCTGATGTATTCGAGTACTCACCTTACCTTGCTGGCTCAAAACATTAAGGAAGCGATTCATTATCGGCATAGGGTTTGGCACTCTGTAATTTTGGCACTCATCGTGAGACATGGTAAGGGATACAATGAACCGTGTGGTTTTCATTCCCACTATCCGAGTTATGTTAACCCTCAGGCTCTGGTATTTTCGTGTTTTTACTCTCCATTCGGACTTGTTTCTGTTGCTCGCGCGATTCAAACCTAAAACTATTCCGAGTAATCTCTGTGGCATTCTAGTTACAATGGTCATGACGCCCGTCATTCGCATAGAGTCGAACGGATTTCAGGCCTTATTATCCCATGACTATGCTATCGATAACTTAAAGAGTCATGGTTGGGATGTATTCCTCGAAAAATTCCAGGGTTATAATCTTCAAGTGGAAAAAGCATTCACGCAAACCTTTGATGGTTTCAGAGCTAATATAGGAGACATACAATTAGAATTGACCGAGGAATTCGTGAGAAAAGTAACAGGGATCCCCTCAAAGGGAGAGAAATAGTTCAAAAACAACTGAATAGAAGAAATCCTTTGGAGTCTTTTCATGGCATCTCGTAAAACCACTTGCTGCATCAAGGGTATTACTATCGCTCTGTTAAAACTAGATGGCATAGTTTGAGTTAATTCTGAAACAATTCTTTACATGCGAGGGTAGATACAGATTCGTTTTTTAATACCATATCTGTTTGCTCATGAATTTCATAGGTTTTGATTTAGATATTCCCTTTTACTTATTGATGAGTCTTTATAAGATGTCAAAATGATACAAGCGATAGAATGTCGACTCAATCCTTTTTCACCATGGATTGGTTAAAATCTTGTTGATGTATCATATGTCGACCATAGGTGACAGTTGGGAGATATTTTTGATGAGGAATGGCTTCACCCAAGCTCATCCTACAGCAAACCCTCTTTTAACAACCAACCCTAACTTAGACAAGCCAGTGGTTGAAGACCAGTTTGGTTATGCAATTAATAGACCAGAGTTTACGGATAAAACCCCTTTAGACAAAGGATTGTCGTGTAAGTTTCCACCTGCAGCATTTCCAGAGAAAGATACTGATGAATTGAAGGCAAGTGACCCTCTTGTTCCCATGAATGATGCTATCTTGAATGTTAATGTTCATACCAATGCCAAGAAACTTTGTAAAAGAACAACAGTGCACAGACTTGGGTTTCAAGAACAAGAAAGTGGGTCGCCTAATCTCTAGGAAACTAAGGAACCGAAACGATATTCATCTAATCTCGATCGATTCGATCTATATATATGAGGTTTCGGATCCTGATATAGAGGATTTTCTAGTTCGAGAAGATCCATAAATTCAGGGTTCCACAAGGGAGGTTATCATTCATACTGAACCATATGATTTCGTAACAAATCTACCACCATGCCTTAGGGGTAAAGAAGGATTCTCGGAGATCAGAAAAGATCTAAAGCATACAGCAGATAATTCCAAAGCCCCCTTGGCCGATTGTGTCCCTTGTCGATATGTCGTCTCCCCTATACATTGTAATGGATGTCTCGATTGGGTTGAGCATTACTATACCGAGGTTCCTCTCTTACAGGCCCGAATCAAATCTTTAACTGCTCAGAACGATCTGTTGAAGCAAGAAAACCTTGATCTCAAGGCACATGAAAAGAGGGAGAATAAACATATCAAGAGAGTTGTAAACATAGTCATTAAGAATACGACCAGTGTCAAGGCAATTATTAACTCTGAACCATCTAATCCCTCTTTGGAAGATTTTTAATGGTAAAACGTTTTGTTGTGATTTCATTTGATTTTGTTATCTAATTCGAAATAAGTAGTTTTGAATTGTGATTTCTTTTACTAAAATAAAGACTAGCTACAGAATCTTCGATTCTGTAGCCAAGTCTCTTTTGATAAAAATGAGTTATTAAAAAAAAATTCTAATTTATCAAATCGGTTTACTATTCTTGGGAGATGGGAGATTCTGCTACTAATTACTTGGAGGAAATATTTTCAATTATACGCCTAAAAAATTTGGTTTAATTTTTCAATAAACCAACTCTGTTATGAGTGGTTTCCAATCCACTATTTTTGTAATATTACTTGATTCTAGAGATTCAACTCTATCCTGTGAGATATGAGTATGTGAATCCCAAGTTACTTAAATATTGTTTACTTTGTTAGTGAAAAGGATCCTTTTTGGAATGCATTATGGACATGTAATTCCTCAAGACTTTATGGACAAGTTGTTCACATTTCGGCTTTATACCAGCGTGACACTGTTCCATCTATGTTTTTCATCTTATATTATGGAATATATACATGTTACACATCTTTAGCCTCACTAGCATGTAATGTTTCATTTTATTCAATACTCTAAATTTTGTCTATAATTTGTTGTTTCATATATTATATCGGTGATCATTATTTCACTTTAATATCATCAATGTATGCTTGATGTTAAGTTGATGTATCATATGAATGTTTCACAGTAAAAATTATTTTACTGTAGACATTCATCATTACAAAGTCACTGGATTTATATGTTTATCACCCTATTTTTTATATCCTTGCTCCCAAAAATACCTTGAGTTTATTCTGGAGATTTTACCACAAGCCTGTTACAGATTTCTCTCACAGGAAGGATAGCTGGAAGTTTGAACTATACAAGGATATAGACACATTATGAGACTAATCTCAGGTTAGTGTTATTCGCATTCAATTTCCGTTATTAGTTTATTAGTGAAATAAGACAATTTAAATTGGTTGTGACTATTATTCTGTTCTTGTTTTAGATTATGTTTTATTAGTATCTTTGAGTTTTTAGATTTTAAATTATTAAACAAAGAATACACAAATATTTTCTTTTTTTATCTACTTCGTAAACAATTACAAAAACGTTGATTTTGCAAGACATCCACCAAAACTTGCAATCTGTAAATACCCTGTTCATAATCACATATTCATATTTATGTTTTTGTTTTAACTCTTGTAAATAATAAAATTCATGTACATAGTATCGTAGTTATAGTTTAGAATAGTTTATTTATTTCTTTGTTTTAGGACCCTATTTGGCTAACGTAGCCATTAAACCTGTCAGAATAGCTCATACCAAATGGCTTGGGTTAATTAGACAACCCTGGTTCGGATCTATTCTTCCAGTTGGCGGTGTGTCACTTACGCTCGTCAACAAGAGTTTAAATGATTGGTAAGGACCCATATGTCCACATTCTAGTTCTTTAGGGATTTTAAAATTCCACAAGGTTGAACCAATGAAACTTAGTAAGATAGGTAACAAATATTTATAAGGACCACAGGAAGTCCACATGTTGCAAATTCACACCTAACTTATTAAAATTTGGCACATTTTTTCACTTGCTCACACACAAAATCACTCCTCACTCACATAATTTCCATCTTGAGTTATGGAGGTTGAAGTAGGTTTTCTCCAAAGGAATTCTGAAACATCCCACTTATTTCAAATGAGAGTGGTTCACACCCCCAATCTCTCATCCCACCCCACCTAAATTCTTTCTAAAAAATCACTAAGTTTTCCTCCACAGGAGGTGCCAAAAGAAATTTTTTATCCTAGGTAGGATCTCGGGGGTAGGCATCCAAATAACCCCTCGTTATTTGGTTCTCACATTTTTCAAACATTAGAAGTTGACAAATAGGGAACTTTCAAATCCTCCAAGTCAAGTGTTCCTACACCATAAGGCAGGGAGATACCCATGAAGGGTTGAAGGCCAAGGTCTGGTTGTTTTGTGTCTCCCCCATTGAGTTACCCAACTCTTGGAAGGGATCAAGCCCTTGACCCATTTCTGAGTCCGAAAATCTAAATGTCGCACTTTGACCGAGGTACCTAGTGACCAAATTTAGGATATCTACCTAGGTGGAAATTGTGGGTTGCAATTGCACATTGATCAGATTTTGTGTGGCTATTAGGAAATATCACCAGCTCTTTTGGGATATGCACCCTCTACCCCTCATTATAATTGATTATTTCATCCTTCACTAGTTCCCCTTCCGGTGGCTTCAGACCCCACTGTTGAGTGCTATTCAAAGGTCCAGTTCTATTTGAGAGGAAGGTCGATATGTATTTTAGGACACGATATTTTGTTTTATTTGTTCCCAAATGAGGACAAAATCCACCTACCCACATGTATGCTTATTTACAGTTTATTTATGTATGATGCTCATTTGATTACATGAAATTGTGAGTTATATTATCTTGTGAACATCCAAATTATACAAGTCTTTGGTTCATTTATTGCTCACATCACCATTTTCACACATCCACTTTTCTAGTCAGACATCATAGGGGACCCATAGAATCCCCATCGTTCCAGACGCTTGCAGAATCTCGTTCCTATTCTAGGAGGAGTTCCTAGTCTTGTCAACTCACCGACTCAACCATCTCACACCCCCGTGAGTGCCACTATTTTGGGATCATATTTTATTGGTTCCACTTTTCTTAGGTCCAATTCCCAAGGCCATCCATACACTAGCTCTCCTTCACAAGGAGGTGGGGGGAAACTTCTTCTCAAGGGAGAAGTACAACCCCACCAAATCCCTCTCAAGGGTTAGGTCCACTAGTTGTTCACACCATGGCTAGAACTAATCCTCCACCAACTCCCCCCATGCCATACTTGGCATCTCTCAACATTCTTGATTTGACTAAACTCATGAATGATCATATTTCACATGACCCCACATGGCCCAATATGCCTACCAATCTACCTTCAAATATTCCAAAATTTGAAGGAAAATCGGGGGAAGATCCCGCCAACCATGTTATGACCTTCCACTTATAGTGCTCTTCAAACAACATCATGGATGACTCCATCCTCTTAATTTTATTTCAAATAACACTCATTGGTCCATCAGCCAAATGGTACATGGACGAAAAATCAGGGCCCTATGTGACTTTTGAATCCTTGGCCAAAGCCTTTTTGGCCTTTTTTCAACTACCAGTTCGTCATGACACTGGTTTAGAACTTCTCTCTGAGTGAAAAAAAACCTTAGTTATGCATATTTATGACCAAATCCACGAATGGCATCAACGACGTGGTTTATGTAAAGAAGAAACCACCAAAAAACAATGTCTCGATTGGTTTCTAAAATCACTCGTCTCTATACTTGCCAAAGATGTAGCATCCACCTTTCCCCAATCCGAAGAAGAATCCATCAGCAAGGCCCAACCATTCGACCTCATTTATGCTCATTTGGGTTACTTATACATAGTATTACTTGATGCACCCATCCCTGTACCATTTGGCAAGGACAAACCTGGAATGTCTCACATTGTGGATGGGTTGATTGGTACCACGACACACCACAACCCTTACAGCCAACCACCACCTATGTATAGTGCACCTCAATATCCACAACTATATGGAGGTCCATCTTATTACCCTCCTCCCCTTTACTAACATCCATATCCTGTTGCTCCCCCTCCACCCATGAGTGGACCCTCATCGACACTCATTATGTGCCCAGCCTCCCAACCAATTTCAAGTTCCCCTTCTACTTCAGCATATAACTTGGGTACTAGTGAATGCACTTCACCTTCCTATGAACCCTATGGATCATTGCCACAAAACAATCTGTAATTTTCATTTTCTGGTCCTCCACAGCCATTTTCTCCTCCACATGGACAACCACATGTCGGCGTTAACTTTGTTCAGCCCTCTCCCATTCAACAGCTTCATACTTTTGAGCAGTTGAATACGGAAAATATGGCCCATCAGTCAAATAATTCCAAGAAGAAAGGGAAAAAATGAAACAATAATAACCCAGGACCAGGTGGAAATAACCCCCAACAAAACCAACCTATTGGGGGCAACCAGAATCAAGGTTAACAGAAACCCCAAGGGGACAATAACAACAAATGCCAAGAAAACAACAATAATAAAAACCTCTAGGAAAACTTCCCTTGCGCTCTTTGTGGTGAATATGGACATTATACTCACCATTTCCCCCAAATTTTCGACTTCAAACAGATGAAATAATCGATCAATGTGCCACATCCTATAGTGGCGCATGCCCCTCAGCAGGCCCCACAATAGTACTTGCAACAGCCACCCCCGACCATATTGCAAAAACCTATTCCACACCAAGGTGTGATGAATACCCAATAGGAGGTACATCCTACCCCACCACAAATGGGGCAGTATCAAAACCCAGGGACCATCCACCCTGAAAATTCAACGGATTGCAATATACTCCTCAATAGAGAAGAAGAAATTCTTATGCAAAAGCGCAGTCGTCAATATAGGACACCCCTTGAATCTAATCCAACCACCTCAGAAGTGGCTCTAGCTACAGTCGGTCAACCCTTAATTATTACACGCTCTAATACTGAACCTACCATTCGTATACCTCACATTCCATTATGATAGAATGTCAATAACCCTCAGGCTAGGGCAGCACACAATTACAGTCTGGTCGATGACTTGGCACAGTCTTCTGCAACCATGTCTATATTGGAGGTCCTCCAAACCTGTTTAACTCAACGGAAATCCTTACTTTCTACCTTGGGGGCAGTTGACCCAGCTGATACTAGACTCATCACATTTGATCTAGATAGCGGAGAACCACGTCTCCCCGCTCTTGTAGCTTTCCAAATACCAGTCAAGATTTGGAACATCACAGTTCGTCGGTGTATCATTGATGAAGGTGCATCCACATGCATCATTTCCAAAACTGTATGGCAGAAACTTGGCTCCCCTGAGTTAGTACCACACACCGTCACCTTAAGAGCCTATGATGGTCGACCATCCTCCCCTAAAGGGATCTTCCAAAATGTCCCCGTCGAACTCGGGGGGAAAACCATCTTCATTGACATTGAGGTTATCGATGCCCCACTCAATTACAATATCTTGTTTGGACGTAGCTACATGTACACTATGAAGGCAGTATCCTCTTTTTTGTTTCGAACGATGATGTTCCCCCACAACGGGAAAATCGTCACCATCGACCAAATTGCACATTATGAGCCTAACCATTCCGCCAACATCGATAACATATTGCCTCTTGTCCACACTAGCTCAGATGCTTATTCACTCATTGACATGGGCCCTGAAATTTTCAAGGACCCATCCTTGATGGGGGCATACCATGGAACACCACCTCTCATACACCCTTCAGCGCAAGTGTGTGTTGTATCTTTTAATGGAACTGACACCGGAGACACCACCCCTCCCACTAAGGCCTCTCCACACCTCAACGTTCCACCAATTGAAGAAATATTACCTCAAGAATTAGTTGAGAACCCTATTGTACTACTTATCCCTAATTTCCCCCTCCCCCATGGGCAAATACCGGTTTGGGAGACACTCCCTCAAGCCATTACTCAAATTCCCTTCTTTTACCCCCCACCAGGATTGCAAGCATTTCAGGTAGCCACAACAGTTACCCTTCCCAACATGGTGGTTTCAATCCTTGTATGGTATCTACACCCTCCCGCAATGGTTCCTCAACCATCTCTCCCTCCTCATTCAGAGGGAATCTCGATGCATATTCTAGTACATGCTCCGACCGCACAACCCTCACCCCCAATTTCCAACACCACTTCCACTGTTGGGGGAAAATGGAAGAAGAAAGAGCCACCAGATCTACTTCCTCCCTTATTTCAACCTCCTCGCTCACTATGTGAAAGAGAGGGACACCCCACTAATAGATGTCCCTCTCTTCCTAACTTACGCAACTTGATACAACTCCCTCGAGCAATCACATCGCTCGCCACTTCACCAAACACATCTAGTTCTACTACATCATCCTTCACTACATGCAGTAAAGGGCTGCAAACTAAATTTGCTTGTGCCATTTGTTTAAAATATGGCCACTACACTCATCATTGCCTAGCTCTACCGTAGTTTCGATAGACGCTAACAGCAGTACGCCAAACCTTTCAGTAAGATCCCTCTCCACCACCACCTTATAGTACTCACGTCACCGACATTCATTATGTCTCTTCCTCGGTCCTTGAATGGATGAGATGCCCTTGCACTCTCTGTGACTCACTAACTCACTTCTCATATCGGTGTTCTTTGATTGTGGCATAGGTCTTCATTCAACCCCTATTCAGCCACATCAGACCACCTCACCATTTTTCCTACCCTCTCTAGATACTGGAAACATCACCTCCCCTGAACCTAAGTCACTTCCCACCCCTCCATGGTTCATAGATAAATTGTCTGAAGATATCCACTCAATTCTCCAATTCATTTCCCACAAGAAATTATGCCCCTACCATGGCCTATCACCCACAATATCTGGACATTTGGTTTATGTCAAGCGAGCCATTGCACCCTATTTGTGATATCCTCTCTACATCTTCGCCACTTGAGGATAATCACACTTTGACAATTTCCCATGTCACCTCCTCGGATCCCCTGTATTCTCACATTTTCCACTGCGATGAAGATATCTTGGAGGAGCTCACTATCCTCGATTGCCCATGGAATTCACTCCAACACTGAGCGCTTTTTCTCTCACAATACTCCTTTGACCCTCCTAGCCAAGCCTTTGTATCTGCAATTGAAACCAAGTATTTTATTCCTTCAGGGCATATAGATTGGTTCAACAACCCTATCCCTGCCCCCGATGCTTTTGAAGAAGGCAACATGGTCAACATCTCCCCCACCGTCAAAATCAACATTTCCCTCAAACCGAGAATCGTAGAAGAAATCACCATTGGTGCTACATGCTCCCTAGAGGAACTCACAGCTTACAAAGTTGTCTTTCAGGAACACCGGGATATTTTTGCCTAGTCATATACGGAAATGCCCAGCCTCATCCTTCTATAGTCGAACATCGCATCGGCACATGGCCAAATGTCACCCCAGTCTGTCAAAAGTAGTGCCCACTTCACCCATACAAAGTTGTGGCTATCAAAGCCGAAATCAACAAGTTGTGTGTTGTTGGTTTCATTGACCCCATTGCATATACCTCATGGGTTTTCAACCCCATCCCCATTAACAAAAAATAGGGCACTATTTGCGTCTACACCGACATTCTCGATCTCAACCATGCTTGTCCCAAAGACAACTTTCCAACCCCTTTCATCAACCAAATTATCAATGACTGTGTCATCCACAAGGCATTGTCCTTCATGGATGGGTTATCCGACTACAATCAAATCCAAATCCATCCTGCAGATAAGTATAAAATCACTTTTACTACCCCATTGGGTACTTTTTCTTATCGCATCATGCCTTTTGGACTCAAAAACGCAGGTGCTACATTCCAATGGGCCATGACATACATTTTCGTGATCTTTCTCACACCATGCTCGCTTATTTGGATGACCTCTATGCTCGATCCAAGAAACGAACTCATCATTTAGATGACTTACGCATTGTTTTTCAACAATGTTGCCAGTACAATATCCGCTTGAACCCCCTCAAGTGTGTATTTTGCATCACCGTCAGATGCCTTCTTGGGTTCATTGTCTCCCAACACGGAATCACAGTGGACCCCCTCAAGTTCCAAGTTATCACAGAAATTCCACCACCTAGGAATTTACGCCAACTACAGAGCCTACAAGGCAAAGATAACGTTTTACATCGCTTTGTCCCATATTACGCCACCCGCATGCATTGTTTCCTCTGTCTACTACATCATGATATCCCATTTCGATGGGATGAACATGCTCAAACCACTTTTGATGATTTAAAAGAATCCCTATCCAATGTCCCTTTGATTAGTCCTCTAGACTATGGTCACGACTACATCCTCTACTTGTCAGCCTCATTCCTCTCAGTAGTAGGCGTCCTCGTCCAAATAGGGGAGGATGGGCAGGAATAATTCATTTACTACATCAGTAAAAATCTTTTAGGACCACCCCTGAAAGACAATCATGATGAGAAACTCGCCCTCGCAGTTGTCCTCACAATTCAAAAACTGTGTCACTGTATTCTGCTGCAAACTACGAAAGTCGTAGCGGATTCCAACCCCATGCAATACTTGCTTAGTTGATGGAAAATTAATGGAAATTTTTCCCAATGGATCATCATCCTTCAGGAATATGACCTATATTTATCAACTCCCAAAAGCAAGAAAGCACTCATTCTCACTGAACTCATTATAGTGTTTCCCTCATACACTAAAGCTTCACCCATCAATACGTATTTTCCCGACGAACACCTCTTCTTCATCCCCTCTGATGATCCCTGGTATGGCGACCTTCTCGTCTACCTTCAGACACCAAATTTTGGGTCTCATCTCTCTCGAGACGATCGTCGGAACATTCTCCATTAGGCCCCTCGATACCTCCTCATCGGTGACGTCTTGTACCAACGTGGGGTCGAAACCATCCTCCGTCGATGTCTGACCATCGATGAGGCCGACAGAGTCTTGAATGATTTCCATAGCGGTGTTGGTGGTGGCCACCTCTCAGGTATGTCCACCGCCCAAACAATCATTTGAGCGGGATACATCTGGCCCACATTGTTTCATGACTACATCCACGATGTCAAGCGATGTGACAAATTCCATCTCTATGCCAACAAAGTATGAGCACCACCCGCTCTTCTACATCCAGTCATCATCGTCGGCCCCTTCTGCAAATGGGGTATATACTTCATGACTTGCAATCATCCATCCAGTAATGGAAACAAGTACATCATCGTGGCAATAGATTACTTTACCAAATGGGCTGAAGCCATGCCTACCTTCAACAATACCACTGACACAGCAATGTGGTTTTTCTTCAACCATGTTATTACTCGTTTTGAAGTCCCACTACAGTTAGTATTTGATCACGGTAAACACTTTGAGAACGATATATTCACAGAACTCTCCTCAAATTTAGGCTTCTCCCATGAGTTTTCCTCACCATACTACCCTCTTTCCAACGGACAAGTCTAGGTTGTCAACAAAGTCCTCAAACCCATGCTACAATGTACTGTAAACAAACATAAGACCAACTGGAATCATATATTTCTTTCAGCATTATGGGCTTATCGCACGTAGTCAAAACTTCCATTAGTTTTACATTGTTCCACCTCATCCATGGGATCGAAGCCACCCTCCCCATCAAGTGAAAAATTCCCAAATTACACACTGTCATTGAGCTATTACCTGACACTACTCTGATGGAGTAGTGCTTGCTAACCTTAGATTCACTAGATGAGGACAGTCGATCCTCATTACAGAACAATGAGGCAGCTAAAAAACGGTCTAAAGCCACCTTTGACTACCATGTCAACCTTTGTTCATTTAATGAATGAGATCTTGTCCTAGCTTATGATATCAACCATGATTCTCTCGATCATGGGAAATTCAAATCATTATGGCATGGAACCTACATTGTCAAGCACTGCCTCACTAAAGGCGCATACATCATGGCCTCTCTAGAAATCTATCCTCTCAAAGAACCTGTCAACGGGTTGTACTTAAAGAAGTTTTATGCATGAGCGTAGCCATTCTACACTAGGATTTTTCTTTGTACACATTTGTAGAGTTTTTAGTCTTCTTTTTCACCTCCACTCCTCATGTCTGATCTACCATCCATGTTATTGACATATGCATATTCCATCAGCCTACCACATCAGTTATGTTGACGATGCTAGCCGATGGACACAGAATCTTGCTTTGACCGCTTGGGCCCTCTATACCCCCTCACATAAACTGCTCCACTCCAGTGGCATATGTTTGGGCTCAACCACCAACAACCAAGCAGAATATGTCACCGTCATTGGTCTTTTCGTAGAGGCCTGTCACCACCACATTCGTCACCTTAGCGTTTTATTATATTCCCAGCTTGTTGTCCTACATCTCAACAATGTATGTCATGTCTATGATCCTTGCCTCTTTTGCAAATACCTGCAAGTTAGACTCTTATCTAGAAATTTTGATTCAATTACATTTACACATATTCTACGACAATTTAATCAATTATTAGATAATATGGCTAACCTACTGTTAGATTGGCATTTATCACATCAACGCATCATCACATATACATAAGCATCATACATCAATCATAACATATAGATTAGACATCATAAACCATCAAAAACATAAACACATATATACATAACAAGAGCCAAATGATATGTATTCATATATATATATATATATCTTCCAAATTGTCATAAATGTTTACAAAATATAGAATATACATCGCCTGTAGGCCAGTGAATCCCCTCACCCCTATAGGTACAAAATGGGTACTCCCTACCCTATACAAAATAAGTATCAACTACCCTATAAAAAATGGGCTCGCAAGCCTATATAAATACAAAAACTAGCACTCATGGTGCCCCCAAAGCTCCCCCCCAGGTCCTCTATCAGCTGGAGGCGCCCCACCAGTTGGGGGTCCTCTAGGTCCAGGGGGAAGCCGACTAGTCATCACCGCCCCCGCTACAGCTTCTCGGTGGATCAAGGTCCACAACTCTATCGGTACACCCACACATTTCTCTGGGACCCTCTCATTCTGGATGTGGGCCCACATGTCCTCCAGCACACCCTGTAGAACCTCCTCGAATCTTCAACGAAGTTCCTCCATCCCCCCTCTGACCTCTACCCGCAGCTCATGCGCTGATCCAACACCAATGTCATCAAATATGCATCTTTGGCCTACCCTTGGCTCATGTGATGGCCCAGCACCAACATCATCTCTCATGTCCCACTATCTTGCCCCCGATGGTCGCACTAGCCCCTTGAAATTCGTCTCCTCGACCATCTCAGCCTCACGTCCTCGGTGCCCCACATATGCAAACACAAAAACCAAAGGTAGAGTCAACATCCATATATAAATAATCATATGCTACACTATCAAAATCACAAAACATAAATACACAAAAATGCCTCTTTGGTCCTAGTGCTCCCCAGGAGGCAGCACCATGTCTGGGTCATGCTGGTAGTCCATACCACCGTATGGATACCGTAGTATCACCTATGGCATATGACGCCACACACCTGCCACAGTGGTTGTGAAGTAGTAGCCACCCTCTCCCCCACCATGACGTGCCAACACATGAGCCCACTGCATCAATCGTGGCTCTCGCGGCCCTGAAGGCACCAAAAAATCCTCAGGCACAAGAGAGGCACCGTCTCTAGAAACCATGCCACCAGGATTGACCCAAATGAAAAACCACTAGATTCAGTGGTTCGACACCGGTGAATATTCCCCATCATCTTGCACTACAACATCAGCCCCCCGGAAAAAAATTCCCCATCCAGGACCCTCTCTACAATCCTCAGCTAACCTCCCGTGATCCGTTGAGTCGCCAAGGATCCATAGATCCTCACTACCATGGAAGTGATGGACTAAGGCAAGAGCTCATCCAACACCTCAATATGGATAATGAAACCTGACACTGGGTTCAGTCCCGAATAGTAGCATCATGCCATGTCCACCAATCTCACATCCCCCAGTAGCTGGGGGTCAGCAGGTAGGCCCATCCCCCGGAAGGGGAGCCCTGTCAGAAAGTATACATCCTCCACAACTGAGAATGTCAGTTTTTGTCCCCTAACAATGAAGTACTACATATTAGTGCTCCACATGGATATCACATACTGAAGCAGGAACTCTTGCGACCGTATCAAAGGGCACTCGAATAACTTGAGCAACCTGCAGGCTGCCAAGTGTCTTTGAATGCCTGGTTTATCTCTCACTACCTCTCAAAGGCACTCCCAGTCTCACTCCCTCCAGTGGACTGGAATAGTGCTCTCTCGTCACAAGATGATCACTAGCATCCACACAAAAACACTTCGTCAACCCTTATCATTCATTAAAAACATCAAAAAATTCAAAATTTAAAACACCCTTAGCTTCGCCTCCATTGTGCGGATTTAACCCACACAGGTGCGCACATGTGTGTGCCTGTTCGTTGCACAAATGCGCACTGATGCACAAATTTCTGTGAAACATCTGCATGCCAATGTGCAACTGTCACCCCGACAAGTGTGCACACATGTGCACTTGTCCTCTAGATAGTTGTGCACTGATGCGTAATTGTCTGAGAAACAGTTGTGCACAGTGCACAGCTGTCATCTTAACAGGTTTGCATCTAATGCCCGCCTGTTTTTCCCTCCCATGAGCCCCTATGTGTGGTTGTGTCAAGCACAGCTGCACATTATGTGTGTGATATGGAATTGCACATCCGAGTGTGGGTATTCTTCCTTCTCCCATGCATTAGTGGGTCCAACCCTAAACCTACCCTTGTATGGCCATCCGTATGACCCCTAACTCACAACTAGGAAATTCATGTTATGCAGGAGGATGGGACCACTAACCTGTCTCTCGCAACTCCCGGATCAGTCGGCTCGAGCTCCCATAATTGCCAAATCCTCTCCAAATACGCTCGTCAAATCACTATTGCAACGGATACGAATGAGGTGGCATTGTGGGCCCACCAGCCATATAAAGTCCATTTTTCCAAACTTCCACACTTAGTTACAGAAGTGCAGAGCCTCTGTTTCCAGATCCTTCTTCAGCTATGGGATCATGGTCTCGTCATCTACACAGTCATGTTCCCCAGGTCACCATATGAACTTGGCCTCAGGGGAGCATTTTCTCACGTCACATCCAGGTACGCATGCTCATGTTCAAAATTATCAAATATTTGTTATATATTCTTTATCATCAGATATTGTTCATATTAGGTATTCAGTTTTTAATGTGTCCAGGTCCTTGATCATCACAAATAGTGCATACCCTTCAGGTATATGTTTGACACTGGCATGTAATCATTCCCTTTGAATATCAATTGCATCTCGCAGTCACACCCTCTGATGTTCACCTTTAGGGTCCTTACATCTGACTCTATAGTACCATCACCTCTGCTACATTTTGGTATTGTTACCCGGTAGCACTCTCCCCCACATGAGTTGTCCCATTCATAGTTCCCCTTGGCAATTTGACACTCATACTGCTTTCACCCCCTAGGGATGGGAGTCCTGATAGTCTTATGCACTTCTGAGAATAAGCCATATACTTCTTCTCATCACATTGCTATATTTCCCAATGGACTCCCAGGTTATCTCATCTCAGTTCTATTTGACTGCACCTCTACAGTATCCTTAACCCTCCATTTCATCCACCATCGGTTTTCCCATCTGCAAATTTCCCTCTGTTTATTTACCTCAGACAGAAACCCACCCATGGGACCCCCACCCTTCACTAGTTCTCTTCACAACTTGTGCCCTCACAGACCAAGCCATCTCGCATTAGGGCACCCGTTTCTGTATCTTTACATCCATCCTAAATTATTCTTTATTTATTTGGTAATTGTAAAAATTCTCTGTTCCCATCATTTACTTAGATTTTTGTTGTCACCCTTGATGACCTTCTTCTCCCGACAACGCAACCCATGTCGCTCTTGGTTGGGGCATCCACTATCCTTTTCTCATTTCGACATAGTTCATGAACCTCGAGTATTCCAAAGTCCATGTACCCATGAGCTCTGAGTTTGTCCACTTTGTCAAGCCTCTAACACAATTTAACCCCATATCTAGTCATCCCCTTTACACTAGATACAGTTTTACGGTTGTTTCCAAATCATCCTTCAAACATACCCCCAACCAAGGGCAGTCTTGAGTCTCACTACATCTCGACTTCGTTCATGTTCCCTATCAATCCCTGATCTTATTTCCATGGATTTCACAAAGCCCTTTTATTTTTTGGAGTCGTGTCTCCCTTTCTATCGACATCAACACAGTTTCCAGAAGGGCGATAGTATCTTGGCTCTCATTACCTTCACAATGAGGAACCTCTGATGGCACAGAAAGAATCATCATTGCTCTTTGATTATGTTGACCCCCATAACATTTGACTTCAGCAAAATATCATGTTACGGTGGGTCTTACCATGCGACTATTGCAGTTGTTTTATACTAGCCAGAGACCTCTAAATTTGTTAGGCCATCAATGCCTACAAGTCATCGACACTTCTTACAGGCATCCTTGCCTCTTTTCAAAGTATGTTCACTATTCAAAATTGTCATATGGTGTTATCAAACCGCCCTAGAGGGTGTTGTAGTTATCTACATCAGCATACAACTTTAGTTATTGTCTTACATTTTGAGTTACATGACACGAGCATGGGGCATGCCCGCCCCGTTTGTATACATATTTTATTTTTTCTCCCTAGAGAAAGGTTTGGGTCCCATAGTTTCCCCTCTCCCTCCGATGAATCTCTCTTGCAGTTCCTCTCAACACTCTTCATTACAATGGAACTCTCAGTAGAAGAAACATTGATGTATTTCGGCTATACCTATGCTCCTAACCTCACACATCTAGGGGCATATGTTATCATTGAGATTTCATCCACAACATTGCACGCAAATGGCTACAGAAATAGAGCAATTAGTTCACATGTAGCACCAAAATGCATTTCAAAAGGAAAAAACTATACAATTGGGAAAAAATTGACATGCCCAAGCTCACTAAAGGAAGCTCACGCACAGTGCACAGGACAACAAAGCCCGTAGAGCGCATAATGCGCCAAATGCGTGACTATGTACGAGAAAAGTCATGCACTCCTGTGAACGGTGCATTTATGGTTCTTGTCGGCTCCCCAACCACTTATGGACCAGCTCCCAAATTTATTTGACCTCCATATCTAAGCAAAATCCGAATGGGGGGTTGGTCAAGGACCAAAGGGTGCCCTAAAGGGCCCTTGTTCACACTAAGAACCAATTGAATTTTTCCTTGAAGAAATGTTATAAATGGAGGCCATGGGTGCACTAAGAAACCAAGATCTTCATAGTATTGTTATGTTGCCTCAATTCTCCCTTGAGAATCCTCTTTTCTCCTATGAGTATTCAAGCATCATTGCAATAGGCCATTCCACTCACCTCTTGAGGGAATAGGCATTGATTTTCTTCATCATTTGCCATTTTTCTTCCATTGTAAGAAGAGCTCTCCATTAGGGAACTCAAGATCCCTCCCAAGGAGGAAGAGGGGACCCATAAGTCTTCATTTTTCTCTACATTGTTTTGCCAACCAATATAGTTATCCATTGGTGGCATAATCTTGGTCATTGGTTGATTGTTTATGGTTCTAAGTTTCTTATGCATTCTAGTTTTTATTTATTTAGTTGTTTTA
>JASDQU011377959.1:0-15263 GCA_032191745.1 Picea mariana | reverse complement strand
ATTCCAGTGGACCCCCCCCCCAAAAAAAAAAACCGCTTACCACCTCAGGGGGGTCCAGAATACCACCCAACATGAAAAAAACCACCTTTTTCATATTTTCTGCCTTTTTCGCCTGTTCAGCATGTCTTCTTCCGAGGCCGATTCTGGGAAAATGAAGACGGATTTTAAAAATATGAGAGAGGTTTTTTCTCAGCACGGCTGAAGAACAAAAACCTCTCTCATCTTTTGCAACGGATCTATGAGCAGGGAGAATCGAAGCCATCTTCAAGGCCCTTTTTTACAGATTTTCACTTTTCCGTTACAGTCCTGATTTTGCGAGAGATGTTACGGCCATATGGGGGCGAATTTGGTGAAACCGAAGGAGGTTTTTGTCCAGAACATTCCCATATACAATAACCTCCTTCATTTTTTCCCCAAGTGTCACCGTTGAAGAGAAACACACATCTGTTTGGACCTCTTTTTTGCAGAAAACCGGTCCGACTTTCATGGTAGACAGTTCCAAAATTTGTGGGTTTTGTGGATATTTTTGGCCGAGGTGGTTAAAACCAACTCTTGCAACTTGATGGTGAGACCTATCCTATTTATAGAGATGATTTTTAATGTAAAAGGGTTGATCAATCAGGGAACCATGATGAAGTTTTTATAAATCAGCTCACAGAGCCAACTGTATTTTTCATCAATTCAAATAATACAGTCGCAGCAGTTACAGGATTCTTGTGTCAAATTCATTGGTGAATTTTTTTCTCATTGTGATTTTGGTTTCCTCTGTTATCATATATGTTTGTCTTCTCCATTGTTTCAAAGAAATTTAAGATCAGGATTTGTGTAAAAACACCTTGTTCCCAGTTTGAAAGCAATGTCAATGTTTTCCACTAAAAGTTAAACGTAGAATTCTTTATTGCTTTGTCTTTAACTTGAACTCTTAACATTTTCCCCCCTTTTCCATACCCCAATATTACGAAGAATCCAATGATTTTCCTACCTTTCCCTATAAGGCTGTCTGTAGGATTTGTTTTTTTTTATTAAATCTTAGATTGTGACTCCATTGCCCATGGTTCCTTTTCTCTGCTCCTACCAATTAAAAAATACAAACTCTGAACCCATTAACTAGCCTAATATTCTCTTCAAACAAGGTTATATCAGACAGAGAGATCCTTCTCTGAGTCTTGGAGAGCTAGATCCAAGACTCGAAGTGGTTTTGATGTTGCCTCTGTGACTGCCTCTTCAGCCTTGGGCAAATTACAGAGTGCTAACACTTCTATCACTTGCATGAATTCCACGTAACTTCTTTGGAATCGTGGAAATCTTAACTACCTTTCCATCTCACCTTCTTACTGGTCCATGATCCCTCGTGTTGCTTGTAGTAATCATTCGAGTAGATTTCCTGAAGATTCTTTTCTTGATTCTAGTGTGCATGCGATGTCTTCTCGATTTTTGGTGCGCATCAAAAAACTCAAACAGTCACGTATTGCCAGAACTAGAAATAAAGTGCATTAGAAAAACTTGGACCAATGCATGCCTCCCACCATCCATTGTGTAGCTGCTTGAGCATGCACAAAACTAGAATAGGCACGTACACCTTTGTTTGTGCACTGCAAAACTGAAATAGGTATACACAACTTTGTTTGTGCACACGCTTGATATGTACCCAAAGTTTTGGGTGCTAACAAGCCCCCACCACTATTATTTGACTTGTCCTTGAGCCAAGTGCCTCATGGAGTAACTAATGTAATGAGCAAAACTGTCTTCATGAGTTCCTGAACAAACTCCTTGAATTGGCTATCAGGATCATTGAGGTTTCCATGAAGTTCCTCAATGAGTTGAACAATCGTGTCTGCATCGACTGTAGTGACCTTAGGGGATACCAGGTTCATTGTTTCCATTTTCTCGATCAAGTGACCAACAAAAACCTGTGTGTCTGTCAACTGGGTATAATATATTAAGTTCTTATCGGTCGTAGTAGTGATTATCTTTGATATGCTTTGTTGCTCAACCCAGATGGAAAAAATTTCCTTGGTTTTAGATGCAATCACTACCATTACATCTAGGCGCTCTCCTAGAGGTAGAGAGGCTAGGCTACTATTTTTTTGTGTGACCTCAGCCTTGGCTGTGCAAACTATATCTTTAATAGAAGTAAATTCTGGGGGACTTTGTAAATGGATCCACAAGGTAAAGCTATGATTGACCACCCCCAAAAAGTCCTTCAATCTATTCAAGTCATCCCAGATGGTTTCTTCAACCATTACAACCTTCCACTATAGCTCTATCTCCTCCAACATTATCTATTGAATCCATTCGCGGAGTGTTGTATTATGAGATTCCAAAAGATGAATGTGCTCGGTAACCACTTTAAATTTATGTGGTGCCAGGATCTCTAGTTGTACCCTCTCAATATGAAAAACCCATGAATAAGCTTCGTCCAATGCAGTGAATATTTCAGCACGACTATCTAGAGTTTCTTCATGTTGGGCCTTAGTTTTTGTATGTGCAGTAACCTTAGCAAGGTGCAAGATCTAGAGGTCTTGCTGGGCAACTTCAATTTCTTTGTGCAAGCTTGGTTCCTGTTGCAATTACGATCTGATGTCTACATGACTAGAGAGTTCCTGGTCAAACTAAAGGCGTATATGGGAATGCTCTTTGGAGAGAGTTGGTTCTTCTCCCCGAGCTTGTAGAGCATGGTAGTGAAAAAACCCTATAGCTCGACAGTAGGGACCTGGAAAAGGTCGAGCTCTGTTATAGCTAAGTCGGTGGGTGATCCGGATTTACGAGCTGAATGAACTGATTAACATAATGAATACAATAAACACAAAGATATGAAGAAGAACACAAATATCCAGTGAACAATATCTTCTATTGAATAAATGAAATAGGTTGAAACTATAAAACTGCAGAACTAAAACACTTGCTCGAATGGTGGTAGCTATCTCTGAGAAGAGATGTGGTTGCTACATGCATCTGTCTGAGAAAAATGATTATAATGAGGCTCCAGAGGCCTTTTTAACATTACTCATGAATGCCAAAACCCTAGACATCCAAAAACCTAACCCTAGGAGATGAAACACCAAAACTTATGTGGGCCCCTATGGGTAAGTTAGTACCTCAACTTCCAGAGGTCGTAACTTTTTCATACGACCTCTGTTTTAGGTGCATGATAGCTCATTGGAAAGTTTTTTTCGAGAACTATGCATTACGTCGTCAAAATCTGGCTCTGTCAATAGTTTGACTGTGGTGAGCCAAAAAAACATTGTTTAGGGCCCCAAAATAGCCCTAGAAGTACAACAAGATGTGCTGACATGAAAAATTACAAAATAAGCCAGTTGGATTAGGTGGGAGGCCACCAATATCAACCTGGAAGATGTGTAGAGATTCAGACAACCCCGGAAGTGTATAACCCACAATTACAAAGAAGTACAAAAGAACGTTTTGAACTAAAAATGGTCATGAGGAGCCAGTTGGAATAGGTGGGTAGCCACCAATATCCACCTAGATCAGTCCTCCCCCCTTAAGAAGCAATGTTCTCTATTGCATTGATTTTCCCCATCAAGTGAGGAAACTTCTCCTGAATTTGGCCCCGGGTAATCCACTTTCCTTGGTGTAGCAACTGCCCTACCTTCAAAACCTGATAAAGCTAGATCCTCTGCTGGCGAGTTCCCTTGACCTGTGTGTCCACTATCTAATTAGTGGATGCTTGTTCCATGTAGTCAGGGTTGAGCTTTGTTGGTGTTAGTTGTTCTACGATCTATGAGGTTTCCAATAATGGTGGAAAATATGGTCGAACGAGGTCCACATTGAACACTGGGTGCAAGCCAAGGAAGGTTGGAGTGTTGAGCTGAAAAGAATTGCTACCCACGGCCTTGGTGATAGTGTAAGGCCCATAGCAAAGTGGGAGAATCTTATGATGAGGCCCTGTAAGAAGCTATTTCTGCAAATGTAACCAGACCTTGTCTCCAACTTGAAACTGGTGTGATACCCTGTGTTGATCATGGCACTGCTTATACTTACCGTTGGATTTCTACAAAATCTCATGGACCTATTGGCAGGTGTGATGAATATGCTTAATGAATCTGGTGGATTTTTTGGCCTCAGACTAAACATGGTAATATTTTGTCTGTGTGGTTGCAAGAGGTAGTGCAACATCAATGGGACCCAAGGGTTGGAATCCCAGCCCCACCTGAAATGGGCTATGGTCAGTGGAGCTATGGAGAGCCCTATAATAACTATGTTGAACATAGGGAAGACTCTCATCCTATGCACGTGGAGGATTAGAGTTGTACATGCACATGATGTGCACAATCATCTGATTGACAACCTCTGTTTGGTCGTTGGTTTGGGGGTTGAAAGCAGTGGATTTATTGAGCTTGGTGTCCAACAGTGACCAGAGACTCAACCAAAATGTGTTGAGGAAACTGTTGTCCTAGTTGGAGATGATGGTCTATGGTATCCCAAAATGGACCCACACTCGTTCAAAGAAGAGATTGGAAGTATCTGCCACTATGATTTTCTTCTTCTAGGCTATGAGGATGGACATCTTTGAAAACCAATCAATGACCACAAATACACAATCATTTCCTTGCTTGGTGGACGGAAGTCCAGACATGTAATCCATCGAGATGGATTCCCAAGGCTTCTCGAGAGTAGGAAGAAGGGTGTATAAACCTTGCTTCTTGATGGCTAGCTTGGAAATGGCATAGGAAGTGCAAGATTTTATATACTTGTTGATGTCATGTCGAAGTTTCGGCCAATAAAATGTTTTTGTAGAACGACGACTATTGTTTTCTCTACGCCAAAATGTCCTGCCATCCGACTGTAGTGGGTTCCCAAATAATCTTTGCAATCTCACTTGCAAGAAAACATAGATGATCCAGATGGCATAACAGTCTGTCCTAAATGTGAAAATTGGTGACATTCGCTCATGTACCTAAGAGCTTATAGGTGGTGGCAAAGTTTGGATCTTGCTGATAAAGTTGGGGCCACTTAGATGCATCATGTCCATAGGAATGGAACACAGTGGTGAGTGCAGCCACGGGAGGTCGATTGAGGCAGTCAAAGACATGATTTGTGCTCTCTGTCTAATACTTGATGTTGAGATGGAACTGCTGCAAGTAGGTGGACCACTTCTGATGGCAGTCATTCTGCAACTTCCCCTGTGTCTGTATGAATTGCAGAGGCTTGTGATCGGTGTGGATGATTGTCTCCTTTATCAGAATGTAAGGTTTCCATTGATGACATGATTGTACAATGGAATACATTTCCTTGTCATAGGTGGGGTATTTCCGGACATTATCTGAGAGTGTCTCACTATGGTATGCCACCGGATGACCGTGTTGGGTGAGAACTGCACCTACAACATAGTTAAATGCATCAGTCTCAATCTCTAACGGTTGTTGCAGATTGGGAAAGGAGAGTACTGGAGCTGAGCACAAGTGATGCTTTAGATCATCAAATTCTCATTATTGTTCATTCCCCCACACGAAATTTTCCCTTCCACCGCCCTTGATCACTTGGTTGAGGGCCCATGCAATATGGGAGAATCCCAACACGAACCGCCGATAGAATTTTTCCAATCCCAAGAATCTCTGAAGCTCGGTTAGTGTGGTTAGGGTTGGCCAGTCATAGATGACTTGGATCTTAGCTGGATCAACATGTACCCCATGCTCATCAACAATGTATCCCAGGTATTGGACCTTGTTCATTCCAAAGGAGAATTTTTCCAAGTTGGCATATAACTTGTGTTGCCTTAGAGTGCTCAAAAGCTGTTGAATATGCTGCATGTGCTCCTCCCACATTTTGTTGAAGCTAAGGATTTAATCCAAATATACCACCAAAAAAACGTTGGTGAAGGGTCTCCATACATCATCCATCAACCTCATAAAAGTGGTTGGTGCATTTTTTAAGCCAAAGGGCATGACCAACCATTCGAAGAGACCTTCTTTAGATTCGAAAATTGTCTTCCATACATCAGTTGGTTCAATGGGAACCTGGTGGTAGCTATACTTTAGGTCAATCTTGTTGAATAACTTTTCCCCCTTGAGTTGGTCAAGAAGGTCATCAATCCTAGGAATTGGGTACCAGTTCCTGACTGTGATTTTTCTCAATTATTTGTAATCAATGTAGAGTCGCTAGGTCCCGTCCTTCTTCTGCACCAGTGCAAACTGTCTTCCGCAAGGGGAGGAGTTGGGTATTATTTGCCCCTTTTGAAGAATCTCTTGGATCTGATGCTTGATTTCTTCATTTTCCATCAGCACGTGACGATAGACTGGTCCATTAGGTAGAGGTGAAGCGGGGGTAAGATCAATTGGATGCTTGACTTGGCAGTGTGTCGGTACCCTGGTGGTTGAGGAGAAGATGTCTCTATACTCTTTCACGATCCTATCCACTTGCTTCTGTTGCAAAGAGAGGTTTTGTGTAGAGGCCACATATGTGACAACAACCTTCTACTTACTGTGAGCAAGGATCACAAACAAGACAAACTTCTCGGTCTATGAAATGACCTTACTACATTTCTTAGCATAGATTAAAGAAATAGCGATAGGCGACGCTACTTTTGGTATCTTGTAAATTGTCTATCCAAAGTAATAATAACACTGCGGGTTCTAGACTCATACACAACATGGAGCTTCCACAAATATGGTTGTCCTAAAAGAACATCACAAAATTCACGGGGATCAACATCACACAATACCTCGTCTTTGAAAGGCTTGATGTCATAGGGCAAACGACACTGTTGGCTGACACTGAGATCCATTCCTTGGAGAAGCCAACCGATGGTGTAGGGATACAGGTGCGGTGTCATTGACAAGTCCAACCTCTTGACAACCTCTGTTGAGATCAGGTTCTTCTGACTGCCACTATCGACAATGAAATGAAGTGGAGCCCCCTTTACCGACATCTATGAGTGAAAGAAGAGCTCCCCTTCCTCTGGTTCTTTTGGTTCGCTTGGCTAGACTTTGGTGGTAGAGACTGTGGCATTGTGTTCAACATCGATAATCCGCTTCCCTCCTTTTGGATTTGATTCGGAGTCATATCAAACTCTGACTCGGAAGCCTTCAGCTCATCCACCATGAGTGACTCCTTGGAGCGACATTCTTGAGTGTTGTGCCAAGGGATTTTATGGTATTCACATCATTTTCCTGTGTCCTTATTTGTCATCTAATTTCCCTTCTTGTGTTGCATCTTGGACTGGTTGTCCTAAGAGTGGCCATTTTTTCTTTGTCCCTTGTTGTGTGGGTTGGGGCTGCATTTTCCCTGCTTCGGATGTGAGGGATTTGTAGATCCAAACTCTCACCTCTTTTGCTTAAATTTCAGCTCAATCTTGACAACATATCTATAAGCCATACCCAATGAGGCGATGTCCAGAAACTCCATTTATGTTTGAATGTACCTATGCAAACAACCATGGTATTTGAGCACCAGATGTTGCTCAGAGTATTTGATACCCAATTTGGTGCACAAGGTATGGAAAATATTGGTGAAATCTAGTATTGTTCGGTCCCTTTCCTGAAGCAGGGTGGCCCATTTGGTGTACTGATCCTCGTAGCTTCCAACAGAGCATTATCGTTATTGAATGGAATCCTGGAAGGAATCCCATGTAGGGGAAACCACAAATATTTTAGATTCCTCTATGGCCCTTTGCTTAGAGTAAGTATCCCACCTGTCCTTGACATCGGGGATGACCTTGAGGAGTGCAAAAGTAATAATTTTCCTATCAAAAAAATTGTGGACCGAAAAATACCCTTCGAGCATATTCAACCATTTATCTACAACATCCACATCTATCAGTCCTTCAAATAATGGAATATCAAAATTTACATGTACCTTGAAGGGGGTTGCATGGTCGCTTGATGAAGATGCTTCTCCTGTGGATAATCGCTGAAGGATCTACACAAAGTTTTCCATCATTTAATTTCTTTGTCACACAAGGGATTCCTCGAGAAACATTTTAAAATGATCTCCTACTTCATCATCTTTATTTTCATCCCCCATGAGTTTTCTTCAGGCTCGATGCAACCGATCTTGCAAAGGCTCGATTGGTTTGATTCCCAACTTCTTATACCTAGATCTTGTCGAGGACATGCATGAAGAAAAATAAATGAAGAGCAGACTGATATGATACTACTTATCCAGATTTAGGAGTAGAACGAACTAATTAATAATATGAATACAATAAACATAGAGATATGAAGAATAACACAGATATCAAGTGAACAATATCTTTTATTGAATAAATGAAATAGGATAAAACTGTAAAACTATAGAACTGAAACACTTGCTCGAATGGTGGTAGATATCTCTGAGAAGATATGTGGTTTCTACGTGCATCTATCTGGGCAGAATGATTACAACGAGGCTCCATAGGCCTTTTTAAAATTACTCGTGAATGCCAAAACCCTAGAAATCCAAAAACCTAACCCTAGGAGATGAAACACCAAAATTTATATTTGGTACCTCAACTTCCTTGGGTAGTAACTTTTTCATACGACCTTCATTTTAGGCGCGTGATAGCCCGTTGGAAATTTATTTTCGAGAACTACACATTACACCATCAAAATCTAACTCCGTCTACAGTTTGAATTTGGCGAGCCAAAAAAAACTGTTTAGGGCCCCAAAACATCCCTGGAAGTACAACACGATGTGTTGACATGAAAACATACAAAATAAGTCGGTTGGATTAGGTGGGAGGCCACCACTATCCACATGGAAGATGTGTAGGGATTCAGACAGCCATGGAAGTGTAGAACCCATAATTAAAAAGAAGTACAAAAGAACATTCAGCTAAAAACTATCAAGAAGAGCCAATTGGAATATGTGGGTGGCCACCAATATCCACGTGGATCAGTGGGGACCATGGCGAGTGGGATGACATTCAAAATTATTCTTTGGTTCATTCCCAAAGCTGTAATATACCAGTGGTCCTATGGTGGATATATTGGGGGTGGGGGGAGGTAAAGCCAACTATTGACATAGGGTGTTAAAATTCTCTACCATATCATTTTGAAACATCGTTTGTCTAGGTAACTAAGCACGAAGCGCCTTCATAAATTTGGCTACCTATCAAACAAACTGTAGTGTTGGGGATACAACCTCTAATTGCGTCATGGTAGTCATTATTCGATGGTTTTATGAACCTTAAATCGAGTCGAAGGCATTGGTGCATCTTTGTCGATTGGAGTCACAAGCAGTGAAGGTGGATGATCCTCTTTTGTGTTGGTGTCAAGGTCGATAGGGTGCAGAACCTAAGTTTTGGAAGATCATTTATGTTTATTGGTGCCCTCATCTTCAACTTCATATCCGTCACCACTGTGCATGAACTCCCATGAATGTGGTGACCCATGGTCCTTGGAACCATAATGTTGTATCCTGGACACAACATCCTTGTCTCAGTGTCAGGCAACAGTCACGACCAACTTGTATTCCTGTGACTTCTTGGTTCTCACTTCAAATTCAAATACATGGAGGTACCCTCTACATATCATTTAAATGCATGAAGAAATAACAAGAAATGGTCATTTGTTAAGAGTAAATCACTTTTATTCCATAATTAGACATCATACAGTAACACTGAATATGGTGCATAATATGCTACTTGAGATTTTATTAATCAGATATGATACAAGAAGCCAAAATGGGAAAGGTGGATTTACAAGAACATAGACACAAAAAGAAGAGTTACATGCCAAAACATAATGTATAAGACACTCTTAAATTCCCCAAAGTGTTAACCCCAAAAATGAGCACCTTGCATTATTTTATAGACGTTTTTATTTGTGAGAAAATCATTCATTCGATCCAGTACTGCTTCTTGAATATGGATAGAACTCTTCAATTCTTGATACTGAATATGCTTTTCTAACTAATTTTACCAGGTAAAAACTATTTTTACCACCAAAGTTAAGAACCTGATGATGTGTCATTAGGAATGCATCCTTTGTCCAATTGAGATTTTGTTTGGATTCTTCTAAGTGGCTCAATTGGGTTTGACTATTGCATTGGACACATTCAAACTTTGCACAGTTGAGGTCCTTGGATGGCTAGAAGGGATGTCTAACCATTTCCTCTCAGCCACCACCACTCAATGACGTAGAGCACAATCAAACAACTCTTCAAATCCTTTTCCTCAAGCATTTGTAGAGCATTGGTTGGATTCTGAAATTTCACCTTATGGTGGACTACTAAACGTCCCATTGCTCTTATGTATAATCCAATGCAAGCAGAAAGGGACATTCCCCTTCTTTGAAAAGATAGGAGAAAATCCTCACACATCAATGTCTAGGATGGTTGATTGGTCTTTTATGAGGGGAGAGATTGTGTAGGTGGGTCATCTTCTATGACACCTAGAATTTGAGTAAATCACCTTTAGAATCTAAACTACTCACAGATTGGTTTCTTCTGCTCATAAAGATTTCTCTTATAATGGATTGACATGCACTTGCAAAGGTTGTTGATGGTGTGAAATGATTTGCTACACATGACAACGATCTCTTGAAATATGAATCTTACTTAGGTATGCATGTGTGGCTAATGATTCTCATCCTTAATCAAATGCAACTAATGCTATAATGTTTGGCAATGATTTCTAGGAATGATGCCAAATGTCATGTTATATTTTGTCTCATACATCAATTGATTTGGCACTCCATTTTCATAATCCCCTACTTGTTTAAAACCACTTCAATATGATTTTTTTGGTCACGTGTCGCCTCCCCTTTGTCTCGAGATTTTCAAAATTTAGAAAGAGCATGAAATTTTGAGTGAAAACATCATTGACGTCAACATGGTCCCACAGACACATGGCATATTGTTATTGGTCCATGTTGGTTCTTATGTGGAAAGGAAGTAAGATATGTGTTTTTGAACTCATGATGTGATGTTCAATGTCTCCAATGGATCCCCTTTGTCAAGGTGGCGACTTCATAGTTTCTCCGACGACTACTCTGTTGGGATGCGACCCTATCATTGGTCTTTTTGAGTATACCTGGTGGAATGTTGAGTCGGCTCCACATTATTATGAATGAGTGGCTAGGTGTGCACTTTGTAATGGGAAGATGGGTGGTTTGGTGAAACCACAATACCATTGTCGCAACCCAATGAAGGTGGTTTCTTGTTATGTTCTCTTGTTAGGAGACACCATCCAATACATGACACTTTTCCATGCCAAAACATTTTCGTGCCTATTAGGCTCATTATCTCTTGCGCATATTCATTGTGCGACGTTGATCGCTAATCGTTGATCTTCCTCGCTTGTAGTCATCGGATTGGTCATGCCCCACATATTAATTGGAACTTGGTTACTAGGCCCCAGCCTTGTGGTAAGATCCTTGGCTATTAAATCTTAGGTCCTTCCAGGATGTGATAGGCCTTGTTTTGAATTCTGATAAGCACCCAAGATCTTAGATCTTTCCTTAGGTAACTAGGGTATGGATTTTCTAGTATTTTCTTCAATTTTCCTCAAAATAGCTTGGATCTTTCTATTCAGAGGCTCTATAATATTTCCCTCTATCTCTATATCATCCAATATCAGGCTTATAACCTCGAAAAACCTTCATATCAGTGATAGGGTAAAATATGGTACTAACATCAGCTCCACCAGGGACAACATACCCCCATGGTTTGTTTAGAGCTGTAGAACAAGTTCCTTCTTCTATTGGGTTATGAAGTCTGGATTGAAATGATACATCTCCCCCATACCTGAAAACTGATCTGATACGTGAAACAACAATGCTTAACATATTACAACATTATAACTCTACCTACTTGCTCATGTAACAAATGGTGAATGAAGTAAAATTAAAAATTCATGGAAATAAATGGAAAAGAATTATTTATGTACAAGGTAAGAAGATTTTTAGCGTTCATTACTGCAAGAAGTGTTTGAGGAACCTTCCATTCATAGGAGCCCCAAGCAACTCTCCATTCAACTGCGCCAACTCATATGTGTTGTTATCTTGAATTGCAACAATGCGGAATGATCCAAGACAAAGATTGTCAAATTTTCCATGCTTTCACATAGCTTCCTTTTGAGCATCCCACTTTAGGACAAGATATTCTGTCACAAAATTGATTTATTTAGTCCTTTTGTCAAATATTTCCTTCATTCTTGATTGGTGAATCTGGGACTTTATCTTCATTTTTTCTCTTACCTATTGGACTTCAATCAATTTATTGATTCTCCTATGCATATCATATGATTCTACCTCCTCATCTTGTATTAGTTTCATCAAAGGAAAGATAAGTTGAATGGGGAAAATGACTTCCAGTCTATATACCATCTAAAAAGGATAAGTTCAAATAGACCTATTTATGTTGACTCTATCTTCCCAAACTGCATACTTCAAATGAGAATCCCATGCTTTTTTATTCTGGGACAACATTTTCTTGATAATCTTGATGAGGTTCTTATTGGAGGATCAACCAAGCCATTTCCTTGTGGGTAGTAAGCAATAGAGTTTCCAAGAACTATGTTATAGTTTTGGTAGAATTGAACCAATTTGGCATATTTGAAGGCTTGAGCATTATCAATGATGATCTTCCTTGGGCACCCAAATTTGACCAAGATATTCTCCTTAAGGAACTTTAAGATGATCGTGTCAATTGTTTCCCATGTAGGAATTGATTATACCCATTTGGTGAAGTAATATGTGGCTTTCAAAATCCATTTATGTCATCCACTTGAATTTGGATTGATTTCACCAATGAAATCCAATCCCCACTGTTGAAAAGGTGCATCAAATTTGATAGGTCTTAGTGGAAAGGGAAACAACTTTTGCTTTCCTGCAATCATCTAACATTCTACACATGCTCTAACCATGCAATTAACATTAGAAAAAAAAATGAGGTCCAATAATAACCAACTATGAGGATCTAGTATGTAGTTTCTCTCCAAGCATGGTGACCACCACATTCTCCCTTGTGAAACTCAGTCACAATGTCTTTAGTTTCATTTTCAGTGAGGAAATTTAGAAAGATTCCTTCTCCATCCTTCGAAAATAGATTTTCTCCCAAAATGAAATACTTTACATCCTTAAGTTTAATATACCTATCCTTGGCTCTATCCCATGTTGGTGAGAAATTTAGGTTTTGTAGGTAAAAGATGATATCCTTGTACCAATAAGATTGAGAAAATTTATGGCTCACCTTCAAGGATGGTTCTTGTGTTTCATCCCCTTTGGGTTATATTGATATGTTTTTTTTTTTACTGTAAATTCATGCCTAGAGCTTTGCAATTACACTTAGTTAGGAGTTTGGAAATACCTTGTCCCTTCACCAAATTTGTGGGATTAATCTCCACATCATACTCTTGAATTTTAACAATTCATTTATCCCTTCTTCCCTCACTGTGGGGCTGTTTGAGAATGTCATTTATAGCACTGGTGGGTACATAAGCCAATATTTTAGAGTGTAATATGTAATCTCTAAATTCTTTCATTGCTTTGACCCGAGCATAATCTTGTTTCTCCAGACTATTATATCTTAGTTCAACATATCTTAGGGCCTTGCTAAAAAAGGCTATGGGTTGCTCCTAATTTTATTCATTTCTTTGCAACAACACAAAACTATAGTATGTTATGAGGAAAAAGAGAAAATGAGGAACTCCTTATCAAAGTTTTGCCTAGCCGGAATTAAAGACTCTCCCAATGCCTCTTTGATTGGCTGAAAAGGCTCTTTAGCTTCAATGGTCCACTTGAATTTGTGATCCTTTTTTAACATGTTAGTGATATGTTTCACCATTTCAGAAAAAATTGGGATAAGCCTTCTTAGAAAATTGATCTTACCTGGGAATTATTATACTTCTTTCTTGTTTCTAAGAAAAGTAATTTGTTTAATTTCCTCCACCCTTTCTGAATCTATCTTCACTCCTTCCTTAGATGTTGTATGGCCCAGAATTTTTCCTTCTTTCGTAGAAAAATAAGACTTTTTGGGATTCAAGGACAAGCTAAATTTCCTGCATTTCACAAAGGTTTTCCTTAAATACTTGATGTGGTCTTCATCTGTCTTTGAGAATGTAATCATTTCATCAAGATATATAACAGTGAATGTGTCCTTGTCTCCCACAAAATATATGTCCATATCCCTTTGAAAAGTTTCTCCTACATTTATCAAACCAAAAAGCATTTTGTCATACATGAAAGTCCCCCAAGGTGTTGCAAAGGTTTTATTTTATCCATCATCTAGATGCATTGTCACTTGATTATATCCTGAGAAACCATCCATCATGGAGATTCTATTGTCCCCAACTACTTTTTGCAATATGTGATCTATGTTATAACTTACAACAACACTGAGAGAGGGGGGGTGAATCAGTATTGTATCAGAGATTTCACTTTTCTTTCCTTTCAATAAATTATGGTTATTTAGAAGTGCTTACTTAATCAACAATACACACAAAACTCAAAACACAACACAAAAAACACATTAAACCAAAATTTTTACATGGAAACCCAATGCGAGAGAAACCATGAAATATATTTCTTTATGTTCTTATGCAAGCACCAAATTAAAATTTACAATTATTCATCTTGACAAGAACCCGCCTATTGTAGATGAGGACACCAATCCTCTCATGCACCAACCTGTCACAAACAATGAGGACATTAATCCTTGCACGCACCAACCTGTCGTAGATAACGAGGACACCAATCCTCTTAGGAGCCAACCCATCATAGATAATGAGGACACCAATCCTCTTAGGAACCAACTTGTTGCAGATAATGAGGACAACAATACTCAGTGATATTAAAATCACCTTAGCACCACCCTTCCACCTTGAATTCAGTTTAAAAATATTCTTACAGAACTAGACCTTTCTCTACAAAAAATAATCTAATATGTCTCTAGTTCAATTTTGTTGAATATTTATAGGTCTTTTTTCTTCTCTTTTCATCTGTGCTCCACTCGAACAGAGTGCATCCTTACTTATAATGTTTTTTCTTGAGTTCCCCTTCATGTATGTGGATGCATAACAATTACATTGTGGACATATTTTGACCATACAAAACTCTTGTCAGTTATACTTCTGTAGAAATAAAGTATGTGGATGCATGACAGTTACATTGTGGACATATTTTGACCATATCAAACTCCTATCAGTTACACTTATGTCTAGATAAAGTATGTAGATGCATGACAATTACATTATAAACATATTTTAACTAGATCAAACTCTTGTTGTAGTTGGACATTCTTTGACTAAATCAAATAGACCAAATCTTCATACGAATGAGCTCCAACTCATCTTCAACAACATAACTTAGTCTTATCAGAGCATA
>JASDQU011377957.1:0-24079 GCA_032191745.1 Picea mariana | reverse complement strand
ATGTAAGAACAAAACTAAGCAAGTGGGAAGACTACTTGCACTTGGTAGAATTTGCATACAACAATGGGTACCAAACTTCGACTAAAATGAGCCCTTTCGAGGTATTGTACGACATAAAGTGTACGATCCAATTACTTGGGATAACCTAGTTGATAGAATCATGGTTGGACTAGAGATGCTCCAGGAAATGGAGAGCACAGTAAGAAAAGTACAATAGAACTTAAAAGAGGCACAGTATAGACAGAAAAGTTACGCGGACCAGAAAAGAAGACACTTGGAATTTCAAGTGGGAGACCACATCTATTTAAAAGTCAAATCCTAGAAAAGTTAACTAAATGTGAAGAACCTCTCGTTAGTTATGACAACAAGCCTCTTATAACAAGTGAAGTTTTTTTTTTGTGTGTGCGTGTGTACAAGGGTAATAAAGACATTATATTCTGCGTCGCCACATGACGACGAACATGACGCATGCAACTGCGACAACGACATAATGACCTAAGAATCACATCAAGCATCTAGAAGCGATGAACGACAATCAATCGACGAAAATAACACTGACTACTTGCCCGTCCTACCCTGCAATGCTTAGGACCTCCAGGACACATAAGCAATGTTCAAGCCCAGGTTCCCATCGATTTTGACCATTTAAGATCTCAGGGCTGGCGAATGTTCTGAGGAACCAAGAGGTGTCTACATCACACCTGACACAAGCATACCAGGCACTTTAAAAGTTTACAACCAAGTACAAACATTCATTATAATGAACAACAATACCATCAATGGGAAGCGCAAGCTAAAATGACTTCGTCAACAACTCAATCATTAATCAAGGCTAATTGGTCAATATCTATGATTTTAATTGGCGTTAAATTCAGATCACTTAACCAGTCTAAATTTCATTAGTCAACGAGTTACCAACCGAACTTAACATGGATCACATCAATATATATAATTAAAACTAATTCAATCACATATATATAATTCAACTAACATCTATAGTTCAACTAGCATCAATAATTCAACTTAACATCAATCACATATCTATTTAGGAAGTCTAAAATTACAAGCTAGTCTTTACTCACCATACAATTTTTAATAATTATTCCAACCAAAAAGGACAAGTCTATATTAATCCGAGTCCCCATCCAACTAGTCATAAACTTGAGTAACAATTATTAACATTCTTAAAGTGGACTGCTACCATTAGCACTCACAAACAATTAATCTCAACATCAGTCTAATTACCATTTGTCCATCATTACCACCTAATTGACTAATCTAATAAAATCCATATTAGAGCCCTAACTATCATTACCATCTAATTTAACATTAATGCAAGTGACTGGAGCAAATCTGAAATAGGTTAACAATCATTATTGGAATAACTATAAATAAACCACAACAAGGCATTTAAAGATCTGTTACCCCTCAGTCAAAAGGCATGGATAGCTAATTGTTGATGTCAACCTGACAGGATCAACGTTGTTCATCAATATAAATCACCTACCAGCGATAACCCTTACATCAACGTCCAACAATTAAATAATCATAATAAATAAAAAGGCTATCGGCCACTAACCTGTAGTTATGGTCTAAAATATAAGTGGTTGTAGTCAAAAGAGTGTCGTTTAATGAAAAATTGAATGTCGTTATGCATTTAGAAGGAAATCATATCTTCTCTATTCAACACAACTAAATTCTATTATCCACGCTAACCCATCAATAAGTATCATTTCTAGAAATAATAGAGGGCGGTTAGAACTATGGAATCAATAAACTCGTCGTCAGGTAAAAGCAAGGAAATCGCATTCATCAAAGGGGAAAATTGTTGTGTCTCATGTATGTAGACATAGGCTACGCTAAGGGCCAAACGGGGTTCTTTTAATCAGCAAACCCAGGCTACGTTTTAATGGACAATCGTGGTAGAATGAGGCAACACACGGTCATTTTCTAGTGAAGTAATAATTAATCCAAGGAAAATAAAAATCTATAAGGTAGTAACCGAATTCCAGGTAAGTAGAATCTACGTGGATGGTCTGGGTAAAGGTAAAATAAGTGTCAACGCTGACAGTCCAAGACCCCGAATGGTTATAATATAATTTTTTCTTTAAAAACGATTTTGATGAATCTTGGAGCGAATTTTATGAATAAATAAAAAGTATTTTAAAATTGTAAGACTGTTGGTAAGTTGAGTTTCATCAACGAAGGCTCGTGAGGGAGTGAGGAACGTTGCTGTCAACAAAATTTATAGGGAGAGGTCGCACACAGTCCAAACGCTACCCCAACAGAGGATAGACAACGATAGTACTAGCAGGTTATAATGAAGCGTGGGGAGGTTGGAAATCGTGAAGAGGCTGACCAAAGAAATACGCTGTTAGAAGTGCTTAAATTCAGGGATAAGATGTGCGGTGTACAGTGATAAAGAACACCCTTAAATCGATGATAAAACTACATAGTTAAATGCTTGAAGACGCTTGGTTTACCCTATCAAAAGAAATTGTTTTTTTAATCAATTTACAGCCGGTTCTTGGGATCCCAAAAGAGTACACGCGTTGCAGAAGGACAAGCAAAGTTGGATTGAAGACTATAGTGCCAAATCGGAGAAATAAAACAGATTACGGATAGCCCGCAAGGTAGTCGGTAAGATTGAAAGTTAGGGCCAAGGTAACTGAACTAGAATTTTGATACATGGCCGCTTTTCCTGGTAAATGTATAGAGAAATTACATTAAAATACAGGAAGTTACGTCCGTGAGATGAGACATATCGCCCTTTTTCAATCTAGCACGGGGATTCTGAGTGAATGTCAAATGACAGGCCAGTCTAAGATTGCCTCTTAAATCCGTTCTATCCCAATACCCATTATGCCATTGTTGATATTTGAGGTTCCAAATCAAAGACCTTTGTTGCAGGGTCAATACAAAATCCCCTACTGAAAATCAGGAACTGATACAAATCAAGGTTTCAATAGAGATTGAAATCAACAAAATCCCTAAGGACAACTGGCTAAAATTTTCATTCTGCCAACTTAGATTGTCGAGGCTGGGGTTGATAACACAGAGTTAAGTGGCGAGGGAGGTAATGCCGCACAGTGCTGGTTCACCCAAAAATTTATAAAGTCGCAGAGATAACTTATCCGGTGATTAAAAAAAACACAGAATTAAAGAAACTTCGCCATCATTAAAAATTCCAAGGTCATGTAAACGCATCAAGGAGCAAGTCGAACCTTCAGCCAAGGACAACATTATGAGTATACGGCTAACAGGGTTGTCCTTTGCTCATCATCCTTGCACAGAAAAGTAGGGCATTGAGATCCATAGGTCTTTTAACACTAAGGCGACGACCGTAGATCAGGCTCCTGGCCGACTACTCAGGCGAGGACTGAGGACCTAAGGACGAAAGGCATACCACCATTAAGGACACAATCTATCACAGCCAGGTGGTCAAGACATGTGGGAAAACAAGGCCATGGGAGATGACAACCAAGGAGCTAGGCTAAGAAAATTTAGCTATCAATCTAAACATCCAAGCTACATACATAATCAACATGCGAATCCAATCATAAAACCTACAACAATGTACCATTCCAATGAAGAAAACATACTGTTGCCTGCTCGCCCACTCCGAGTGACATCCCGTGCTCCATGCAACACCTGCTCATCGATCATCAAGACCTCACCAGTACCTCCCAGCCAACACTAGGGGTACTTTTCTTCCCCCTTAGCCCCCCGAGCCACAAAGGGTCCACACACACTATCCAAAGGTTTCGTCTCACTCCCATCTCGCCTCTCAAGGCTAAACTACCACTCCTCTCCGAGCTGGGAATCCCAACTCCCACAAGTAAATTAATCAAGTCGATATTTCTATAGCGTAACGTTACACAAATAGAAGATCCCCCTTCATCCTTCTTCCCCCTTCATTATATAGAGTTTTGATCTTCCTTTCTTTCCTAAAATCTTATTTAATTAAAGTTTTAAAAATAAATTCTTAAAATTTCTTCTCCGTACAAGTGTCACCCATCCCCTACATTCCTCCATTATTTAATTTCTTTAATTAATTAATTATCTTATTTCCCTCACTCACCTAGAGTTACTCCTAGAATTACTCCTAGGTGTCCCCAAATTCCCTTATAGGTTTTAAAGGCTTTTCCTATTATGAAGTTGCTAATTCAGTTTAAAATTAGAAGGATCTTAAATGGTAGATTCTTTACTAAGTTGACTTTCTTCTTTTTCCCTTAAGTTCCCCTTTCCCTTCTTATGTTACCTCTTTTCCCTAGTTTCCTATTTTTTTTATTTTTCCCTCTTTCCCCTTTTACATAGAACTCAAAAGGCAGGTGTGGAATTTAACCCCTTTTTCCTTTTATCATTAAATTAGTATATATATATATATATATATATTTTTAAGTAAAAAAGATAGTACTTGGTATATTAAGTTATTAGAGAAACATGGACAAAATACACAGAGATATAGTTATGAGCCACCAAAAATGTTGTCGTTTTACCGGAAACCAACATAGTTTGGAAAACTATTTTTCCCTCTGTCCTACCCAAAGGAAACCAGGACAGATGGCCATAGGTCAAGTTTACATGTAGCAACAGCATGATTAAACATAAAACAAACTAGCATAGGAGAACCTAGATACTCGGTGACCTGTCGCCCTTGCCTGTCTGCCATGTGGACCTGGCTGGGATGGTGAATGGCTGCGCACAGAATGGACATTACCTCTTTGCTGGAGCATTGGAGTACGCATCAAGGAGCAAGTCCAGACATTGTCCCATGAGAAGGGCTCTGTGCTCCTGGTCTGCCATGTGGCCTCGGAGTTCAAACACCAGAGCCAGATGCTCTGCATGAAGGAATGGACCATGCAAGTCATGATTATCTGCGTCATCGAGGATTTCGTTCCCCACTTCCACGTTCATCCCAGCTCTGGCCTCCATCTCAGTCAGTCCTGCACCGGCCACTTCCTCCTTCATCCCTAGTCTGTTCTCATCCACATTCCTTTCAACGCAAGCCTTGTCCCGAGCCTCGTCTTCGATCATTGCTTTCTCAGCATGGTTGGTGGGGCTGTAGTCACCCATCCATGGTATCTCTTCAATGATACACACAAGGAATTCATCTACCGTCTCGTCTTTAGGACTGCTACCATCCTATAAGTCTGGCACCATGGCTTGGGGTTATAGGGTGGTCACTAATTCCTCTAGGTACGACGTTTCTTCAACATAGCAAATTGGAAACTCGTCTGCGACACCTCCCTCTAGACTGCTTCCAGGCTCAATTGTCATGGTATGACTGCTACGCTCTGTCCCAGTCTCAGCAATAATGGCATGTAGAGCCAATTGGTCAGTGCGTGCCCTCTTTCAGAGAATGGAAGTCGCCATCGATAGAGCGTGCTCCAGGTTCTTCCTCCTTTGCCTTTTCTCTTTGTGGGTGTACTAGGCCAAGCCATGATGAGGCTTTCCTCGCTTCTTGGTAATTGTTGCTAAGGGGTGGATAAAAATGTAGAGAGAGTGCAGCAAAACGAAAGTGAGCCAAGACGATAAGGAACCAGAGCTGCACCAGAGCTCCCAATCGATGGGGAGGTCCAAACTGAGAGTGAACCAGCTCTGTCCAGGTGCTCAAAATTTTGAATTACCAAATGACGGATTCGCCTAGATATCCATAAACCCTAACATGTTGAGTGTGGTCTGAGTGAGAGCTTTCGCATGAGGGACGAGTCCCTCCTCCGTATAGCGGAAGTAATGGTTGGCTACCATCATAAATGTGGAGAGGATGGGTAGCAACCATCAACATTTATGCTATGGCTCGATGCTGAGACATGTGGCAAGGCATCGCCGGGTGTCACCCCATCCGGGGCTGAGGAGTCTATGTTTGCAAGGTCTCTACATCACCTTGAGAGGTCTGTATCATCAGAGAGATGAGCTTGCCAATATATGAGTTCTGACTTAGTATCAATTCCAGTATTTTCCAGGTGATCCGCAACTTTGTTTGCTTCTCATTTCACATGAGAAGGGATTAAAGTGAGATTGGGGTGGATGAGATCTCCAAAATCCTCCAGAAGTCTTGAAAGTCTCTCGCTGGGGGAGACCCGCGTAGGGAGTTCACCATGTAGGATTTTGGAGATGAGTTGGATGATGATTTGGGAATGTCCCTCAATGATGATCTAATGGTAATGGTTTTGAACAACATCTTGGAGGCCTCTGACAAGGCTTATGAGCTCAGCCACATTGTTTGTATTTTCCCCCAAAAATCCGACCATCAGGTGAATGATCTTACCAGTATGGTTCCGAAGGATAGTGTCGAAACCAATTGGTCCAGGGTTACCCCTGGAGGCCCCATCGAAGTTCAGCTTGATGAAGCCTGAGGGGTGTGGGGTCCATAACGTGGGGCTGTTACCTCGTCTGCCTTTAGTCTTCACCTGAGTTTGCACACGAATTTGCATGTCCCAGCCTCTAAGAATGCTATCCTCTTCGGGCTCACATTGGAGGTCTTCGTGGAGCCAAGATTTGCTATGGACTGTTTCACGGATTATCTTTTTAACCCTCTCCCACGTAATAGTGGAAGGGGAGGCTTTTGAGTGGAAGATTCTCTTATTTCTCTCTTTCCAAATTGCCCATAATGTGAAGCCCAGAAGCAGCTACCAGATGCGTTGGAGAATTGGATTTTGGAAGGAGATTGTCTCCCAATTAGCGAGGGTGTCCCTGATGCTACCTCGGTTTTGATTGGAGCATATCATGGCTTGGGCTCCCCAATCCCAAATCTGTTGACTATAGTGGCAGTTGTTGAGGAGATGTTCCATGGTTTTCTCTCTTTGTTGACAAAGGGTACATCTAGAGGCACCTATAAAGCCTTTCTTTAACAGATTATCCCAGGTGAGGATACGGTTTTGAGTTGTGAGCCAAAGAAAAATGGAGACCTTGGCCCAGAGAACGGATTGCCAGAATTTGCTCCAGATTGTTTCGGGGATTTGGTTTCCCTTTAGGTAGTATGCTTCGTTGACTGAGAAGATGCCTGTTATAGAGTGGCCCCATCGAAGTATGTCTGGTCCCTCTTTGATTGGAATTTTCTGGTGCAGTGCGCAATTCTGCCAAGGTAGAAGGTCGATATCATCCGTGATCTGTAATTCTATTCGCCTTGTTTTCCACTGTCTCCAAGGTTGGATTCTGTGAGTTGGAATCCAAAAGTCTTTAACTGTTCTAAAGATATTCGAATGTAATCTTTGTTTAAGAGAATTGAGGCTTTCCAAGTCGCTGAGAGAATTGAGGCTTTCCATTTCTCACTTCCCAGAAAGCATGCTTCTAGATTAGGGGGCGATTTTGCTAGGCAGTGTTCCATATATTGGATCCCTGTATCTATTCATTGAATATAATTAATTGGTCAAGCTGTGCGTTCGGGGCATAGTTTTGTTTCCAAATTTGTGCCCAGAGTTTTTTCAGATGCTGCAGCCACCTCCACCACATCTTGGCTCCCATGACCTGGTTAAGCTTTCCCGAATCCCAAATTCCCATCCCTCCAAACTTTTTGGGTTTGCAAAGTTTGTCGCATCCAACTAAAGCCCACTTTTTATTATTTTGGTGTCCCTGCCACAGGAAATTCCTTTGGAGGCTCCTGATAGCCCTAATAATCGAGATGGGCACTGCCAGAGCAGTAAAGAGGTAGGTGGGCAAAGCTTGCAGGAATGACTTAAGAAGGACCAGTCTGGTGGAAATATTCAAAGGTCTAAAGGTCCAGTTATTCAGCCTGTTGGCTATAGATAGGAGTAGGCTGTCCCATGAAATGGATCGCGCTAGCTCTCCAGTTAGGGGAATGCCTAGGTAGATGGATGGGAGGGAACTTTTGGAAATGCCTAGAAGTCTTGAAAGGTGATTCTGAACCGAGGTTGGCATGTTGAAAAAATAGAGTTTGGATTTGTCCAAGTTTAGAAGCATGCTTGAGGCTTCCATGAAATCAGAGAGAATTGAGTTGAGCTTGGTGGCCTCTTAGAACATGGGGTTGTTCATGAGAAAGGTATCGTCGACAAACTGGCTATGCGAGGGAACCAGATGGAGGTTATGAAGGGGTATCCCTTTAAGGAAAACCTCAAGAACCATTTATTTGAGGTAGCGACCTAAACCTTCTACCATAAGTACAAAGAGGAACAGGGAGAGAGGATCACCTTGTCTAATTCTCCTGGTGGAATGGAAGGGCTGGGAGGGTGTCCCATTGATGAGAATGGAAAAGACAGAAGAGGAGGTGAGCTTGAGAACCTAGTTGACCCAGATTTTATTGAAGCCAAAGGACTCCAACACAAAACACAAGTATTGGCAGCTTAATCTGTCGAAAGCTTTTGAGAGATCAAGTTTGATAAGCATACCTGGTATTTTGCTCGATTTCAAGGCGTGGATCACCTCATTGGCTAGAATGACATTGTCCATGATTTGTCGTCCTTCTAGATAACCAACTTGCTCATTGGAAATAATGAAAGGTAGGAGCGACTTGAGGCAAGTAGCAATAACCTTTGTGATTATTTTGTATATGATGCTGTAGAGGGAGATTGGTCTGAACTGTTTTGGGTGTGTGGCTCACTCCTCCTTAGGGATAAGAGTGATGAATGTTGCGTTGAGAGCAGAGAGAACTTGTCAAGAGGTTCTTGATTCTTTGATCGCCAGTCATACGTCTTCCTTGATCATGTCCCAACAATGATGGAAAAAATCCATAGTGAAGCCATCCAGACTTGGTGCTCTTCCTGGGGGCATTTCCTTTACTGTCGTATCCACTTCATTCTGAGTGATTGGACTTATCAATGCTCTGTTTTTCTCAAGGGTAATCAACAGGGTATGTGCTTGGTGATTTTCTGGATTGCTTCTTCCCTATTCATATTGGTCTCTGTGAGGAGATATTTATAGAAAGAGTTGAGCTCCTCCGCTATTTGGTCATGATCTCTTATAGGGATACCTTGATCATCCTCCAATTGGGTAATGCGATTGATGTATCTTCAGTGTGTCATCGCTCTGTGAAATAATTTTGTGTTGCGCTCCCCTTCTTTAAGCCATTGAACCCTGGATTTTTGCCTCCATAGGATTTCTTCTTGTTCTCTGCAGACCTCCAATTCTACTTGTAGTTGCTCCTCTTCCTTCACTAGGTTTGGAGTTCTGCTTCCTGAGATGAAGGTACGTTGAAGTTCTTCAAGTTGGCTCTCAATCTCCTCCTGCCTTAGGAGGATGTTTCCAAAAGTGGATTTATTACATCTTTTCAAGTGTTGCTTGAAGTTCTTGAGGCGCTGCTGGAATTTATACATATGAGTGCCATGATCTATTTCTTCCTGGGCCCACAAGGTGTGAGCCAACTGGTGGAAGTTTGGGTGGGTGAGATAGAAATTTTAAAAGCGAAAGGGTTTGGGCCTGGGGGTGATACTCGGTTCCAGATAGCTGGTGATAGGCCAATGGTCCAATCCTGATTTTGGCATTATATTTTCTTCCATTGCCTGGTCACTTTCGAGGAGGGATTCAGTCATGAGAAATCGGTATAATCTACAGGCTACATGTTGGTGTCCTGTTCTTCTATTGGACCAGGTAAAGATTCCATTTTAGGTTTCCATGTCAACCATATTTAATTTCTCTATTAGAGTTTTGAACTTAGCACTGTCCTACTCCAACCGTTTTGTTCCTCCACTTTTCTCCTCTAGCGTCAGAATCATATTGAAGTCGCCACCAATGATCCAGTGTGGCACATGTAAAAGAGTTTTTACATACTGAAGGGTTTGCATGAAGCTCTCCTTTTCTTGGGCAGACTGCAGACTGTAGACATTCATGATGGCTCCTTCCTTGGTGGATCCTGTGACTATGAAGTGAGCCGTTAGAGTACCTGTCATAGAAAAGGGATGATGCAGAGAGACTGTGTGTGGATTCCAAAGAATGGCTAGTCCTTCGGATGCTCCCACTGAATCTTGGTAAAGGAAATCACTGCCTCTCCAATAGCGTCGGAAGATGTTTTCAGCCTCCTGCCCTACACATTTAGTTTCCTGCAGAAGAAGGATATTCAGATTCTCAGCTTTAATACATTCTCAGAGGATCCTCTGCTTGGATCTACCATTGAGGCCTCTAATATTCCAAGTTATTGTCTTCATCATGAGGAAGGTGGAGGGGGGTGGAGGTATCCCTCCGATAACCTTTGTATCTGGCCTGAATTGATCATCAGGTGCCCTGCCTCTTTAATAAGTTGATGGGATGGTTTGTGTCCTCTTCTTTTGTTTTCCTTGGTTTTTCTTTTGGGTTATGATCCTCGATCTACCGAAATACCCAGTTTAGCTGTAGATCCCGTTGTGGAGTTGGTAAACACTTTGTGAACTTTATGGAGCTGATCTACCGGGATATGTTGCACGTATTTTTGATTGAGGGCTTCCTCCAACTTTTCCAGGTCTATATCTGCCAGATCTGTTTCATCCATGAGCATGTTGGTGTCTTCGTCTATGCATGGTTGTGTTGCATGGGTTGTTTATTTTGAGTGGGTTGTATTTGGCACTTCAGGGATTTTTCCCTTAGCTTGTATTGTTGCTTGATGGGGGTTCTGTGTTTCCTCCTCTTCTAGCAGCTGATTCAAAATGTCATAGGAGTTTTTAGTGGGGATATTTGGGATCGAGCTTTGGTTATGTTTTCTTGATGGGTTCTTTCGTCTACCTGTGACATTGGAAAAGCCATCCTTTTGCTTGATTTCATTGAGCTTGGTGGATGTAGCATTCAGAGGCTAGTCTCTGAATAGGTGGTCATGCTCATGGCACTTCCTGCACCGAAAGGGTATGTGTTTGTAGTCGATGGTCTGGTTCCAGTCGTCGTCCTGGTATTCAAGCGTAATAGATCTTGGCAAGGCTTTTGATATGTCCATATAGATGCAAATACGGGCGTATGAGGTGTACTTCCTCATCTTTGTAGCTTCTGAAGCTTTGAAGTATCGTCCCATAGTGTTTCCGATGCCCATGAGTATTTCTTCCAGCCAGAATTTTTGGGTCAAAGAGTCTAGATGGATCCAGAATGGTGCTCTTGTAAAGTCCTCCTTCTCTGGGCTGAATCTGTCTGTCCAAAATCTCAGAAACAGTCCCACTAAATTATAGAAGTACGGTCCATTGTCGAAGATTTTGTCCTTGTCTTGGAGGTTGTACAGGATTATTGTAAAGAAACCCTTGGAGCTAAGCTAGACTTCATAATCGCCTTTGGGGTTCCACTAGTCCTTGATACACCGTGTGAGATCTCATTCAATTGGCCATAGTCCCAAGAATTTGTCGATCAATGCGTGATCCATCATAAACTGGGTGTGCTCCCCTACCCGAGCTTATTTGATGTGATAGTTTGGGGGTTTGTCCATTTGTGGTATACACTTGCTTGGTACCCATCCTTTGGAAGCTTGTGGATGAGATGTACTAGGTTCTAGCTCTATTTCTTTTCCGAGTCCTTGTTCTTGGGTAAAAATCTGATCCCGTAGGTGCGCCAGTGGCTCAAAGGCAGGGCGCTTAGCATGGATTCTATTTTTGTCATTGGCGGTGATGTCGCTGTACGAGGGGGGTTTCCCCCCTCTCTTGAGCTCATTTTGGGTGTGCAGGAATCTCATGAGGTGTTCGCCTTCAGAGTGTGGAAGTTGGCGACAGAGCTCTGGTGTCAGAGCGTGCAACAGAAGCTTCACGGTTGCAAAGTGATAGGGTTTCAGAACACTAGGGTTTCCCTTCGTAAATCACTAAATTAGTATATTTTAAATTATCAAAATATAAAACAATTAATTCCCTCTTTACATTTTATAACCAAATATTTTATTATTATATTTTTTTTTTATGAATAAATTAATTTTTTACTCCCTTCATGTTACAAGATTTTATGAAGATCATAATTATCATTTAAGTTGTTTTTATTTTAATTATTATTATTTATTAATTTAATTTTTTATTTTTTTTTAAAGGTAGACTAAATTTTACAACTAGTGTAATTTAGATTTAGACCTTAAATTTTGTACTGGGCAACAATTAATTAGGGAAATTGTTTTAAAAATTACTTAACACATTATTTGTCTTAGGGCCATCTAGGTTCATCCCTCTATCATCAACAATGTGACGTGCCCTTCAGGACGCACTAGGTGCTCCAAGGGTGCCACTCGCCTCATTTGTTCCTTTGCGTGATGTGCCCTTCAGGATGCACTACATGCTCCAAGGGTGCCACTTGCCTCTTGACTGATTTGGTAGACATCAATAACCCCTGGAGTCAACACTCCACCAGGTGAACTTGTGGGAGACTAAGGGATTCTAAGGAATAAGGTCCTCGCCTTATTGCACACCCCTTAGAATCATCGTGAGTGATTGTCGCAGTCTTCCCTCATGACATCGTGGGTCCTATCAAACTAGGTAATCGTTAACCTATAGATCGAGCCACAGTGGGAGTGCTAGTAGGATGTGGCAGGGCTGTTGTCCATACCTCTCCCTCAACATCTCTGGTAGTCGTGTGTGACCCCTTTACTCCATATGTGAGTCTGGTCGGCAAGCTATTGTCAGCCTACATCATCAACAAATCATGTCAGAACATATCCATATCATATCATCCAGTTAGATGCACTAATATCACAGTAAAACAATCAAACCCCAATGGTATCACTCCCCAACTCGATCCAGAGTCCAAGGGGTTCCATCGATGCCTCGACATCCTCTAGGTCTGTAATCCTATACACTTAGTAAAACTGAGTCAATAACACCTGTCTAGTCAAAGCCGTAAAGCAACATGTCATCAACCCATAACGCCTCATAATCAAAATCAAAGGTTTTAATAGCATAATAATCTGGATCACTTGCGAGCAAGTGTCCTCAAAGATTAAGTTCGCTTAGTGCACCAGAGTGGGATGTTACACTAAAGCTACGGAACTGTGCCAAGTTAGCACCCAAGTTTTGTGGGCCTTTCGAGATCTTAGCACGAATTGGACCTGTAGCATACCAACTTACACTTCATGCCAATATAAAAATTCATAATGTATTTCATGTTTCGTTGTTAAAGAATTATTTTCATGACCCTACTCATATGATCGATTGGAACTTGGTGTAGGTGGAACCAAAATGCGAGTTCCAAGCGAAACCTCTGTGCATTTTGGACAGGAGAGAAATAACACTTCTGAACAGAGCCGTCGCCCACATAAAAGTGCAACGGAAGCAATTTAGCCCTAAGGAGGCCACTCGGGAGTTGGAGGGATATTTGTAGAAATCTCATCCAATCCTGTACCAAGAAAGGAATGAACACTGAGGACAGTGTTTTATTGAAGGGGGAAAGAATGTAACATCCCCAAAAATAAATTATTTTTGAATTTGAAATTTCTTAGGAAAATTATTTTGTTTTTGGTAAATTCAAAATTGGAAACTTTTTTCCATTTATGGCAATTTTGAATTTCGAATTTAGTTGATTGTAATTAATGATTTTGACTGTTGGGAAGAGATCTAGTTTAACCCAAATAACTATTTGAATATGAAACTTGTATACAACAAAATATTTTATAATTATTGTTGATGGAAAAATGGAACAATCGTGTTAAAAATCAGCTGACCATGACTCCATGAGTGGAGAACATGTTGGAAATACCTCAGGGTGGATTGTTACAAGTGGAAAATCGAGAATTTAGCCATTGGCAACCCCTAAAAATAAGGGATTTGGAAAGGTAATGAAATTCCCAAGGGGGGAAAAGGCCTAGGCAAAAATGAATTTGCATATATAGCATATGACAGGAGGCAGGACACTGCCTAGTATGCTGGGAAAAGGAAATTTATCTCTTGTTGTTATGAACACTGGTTTTCAGAGTGTGAGGCAAGGAGAAGTTGCTGAAGCGGAAGGACTATTACTGAGGAGATTTATAATTTTTCCCTCATGGATTCATGGTCACTCCAGGGGGTGAATGGAGAAAGTGACTTTGGCTGTTCCATTCTAAGGTTGGGAGGAATGTGGTTGTTCCATTTGTTTTTCAGCAAACTAGTTCATATATGTTCATCTACTCTTTTCTGGTTATAGATATATCTCTTTATTTAATGGATGTTAAAATACATATATATATTGTTGGGTGAATTATTTTCTGTTGAAGTCCTTTCTAATTCAAGAATCATTGTTGATTTAAATTAATTGAAAGAGAATATATCTAGTATAACGATGTGTGAATTCTTGCTATGAGTTAAAATACAAATGGATGGAACAGGCGTAGGATAAACCCCTACCAATGTTAATTTTATTCTTTGAATAAGACTGCCTATATTTAGTTATATACATATATTAATTACGAGTAGAATAAAAAATTTGTGAATACACCAGCATACTTATAGTATAAACAAAATCAGACCGATTCCCTTTTCTAATCTTAGAGATCCGGTAATTTCATAAGTATAGAAATAAATTCGAAGGAGTCTTTTACTAATTCCTTGACTTAGGAAATGGTGAAGGACATAACAAAATGAAGGAATTTTAAACTCACATATTATTGTATTAAGTTATACAGAGTAATAACACTGCTATAATACCAATGCGTGGAAAAATATAATCGAAGGCGATAGTATAATTAGTAATAGGAGATCTGGAAAGATAAACAAAAACTCAAGGAAACGAATCGAACCTTTTAATACAAACAAGATTCTGGAAACAAAATATTAGAAAGGTGAATGCCCAATGAAATTAGTAAATAGAAGTACAAAAATCATTTTTCTTGAATATTCACAGTTTGATAAGTTTGAAATATGATAACTGTATTAACGAGGAATAAATCATTTAGATAATATTGAATAAAGAAAACAATAGTTTCTATTGACTACAATGAAGTTTTCTGAATACAATAACACAAAGGTAACAAAACAAAATTTTGGGAAAATGTATTTCTGGAAGTATACAAGTTGATATACCTTATTTATTAAATGTATAGGGAATATAAAGAACCATAATGCCATTAATATTGGATTTAAATTCGCTAACCCTACTATTTTCAAATACAAGTATACAAGAGAAAGAATCTTGTGAATTAAACTTTAAAGTGGTTATCCAATTCAAAGTATGTCCAACCTTACGCAATTATTGTGTTCTCTTCCAAAAGGGATATATCGACATAAAAGTAGGATTACTCTCCAACCAACCGATACAGGAATCAGGACATAAATTCACTTATTAATGTTAAGACTGGAATGGAACCATGGCCTCCATTCCTAGAACCATGAAAGCTAAGTCTGAGAGTTACAGGGCATGGAACCCGAATACCTTTCATGTGAAGGATAGGAACTGACATCTGAAAATTTTGCACGGTCGAAACCTCTCCAAAGATTTACCATTTTAGAATATATAAAAAATATATGAAAGTAAAGTGAACGGAACTTTCAACAGAATGATAACGATAGAAACAATTTGTTTTTTCTAGAGTGGCACTCAACTTATGACGTGGAGACCCGACATCCTTTCCTCGTCGTATTCTGGTCTGATAGACGTCCCAGGTTGAGGGGAGGTTGATCCAAGGACTTCCTGATGGGTACCCTCGCATCAATAGGGTCCCATCATTAGTGTTGGTGCCAAATAATATAATCAATTGCTTATGAAAGGAAATAATGAACAGTGCTAACATTTAACATACAAATTTCATAAGACATATTGTGCGAGTAGGCGAAGGCATGGTATAAATGTTACACATAGAACAAACACTATACGTAAAGATTGAGATTAAACCCTTCCTGAACCGATTATATATTTTCAGAGGGTATTTATAAGTCAACCATAAATACAGAGTTAATCTTATGCCGAATTTCAAATGGAGTAAATTACACGCAGGCCACGATAATGACAGTAATAAATATAATTAATCCAAGAAGTTCCGCAAACTCAAATATTATATGGCATAGGGTATTCTGTTTAGTGAAATGTTCAAAACACAGAAGTCACATTCCTTTAACTGTACCAGACAAGAATGAAATAACCATTAAGGATACATTATATGTGTGAATACCAGCTAAGGGTTTAATGAACATTACAGAAGGGTGGATTCATCCTTTACAAAGAGAAAGATAAAACATGCAATGCATTATGTTATACATAGTAAGATCATTCCACTCCAGACCAAAAACCCTACATAGTCTCACGAAAATTCAGCATCCTCGACATACATCAACAGAGGGACTGTAAAGAACAACGATAATAGGGAATAACGAAACCCTAGAAATTGAAATATATACATGAAAAACTATACAGATGCAATTTCTCTAAGTCAAGAGGTGGAATGCCGAGACCTTCAGAGAGATTAAGAATGAAACACCCGAATGATACAACTTCTCCAAGAGTGGGGATAACCCAGAAATATTCCAAGGAATAATGATAAGGGGAAGATTTAACTTAAAATTGTAACAAGAGTCATAACGAATATTTCTTTTCACTGTAACAATTTTCTGCAGATCCACTCTATTATTTAAACCACAGTAGCATCTTAAAACTTACCAGGGAAGACGGATAACGTTGTCCATTCCACTAGGTAACGACCTCCAAGTTGACAGTCTCCCCTCCAAAGGAAAATAATACATAGAGCCATTCAGAGGGCTTCACAATGACAAAAGGAAACTCGCTTAACCTTAAGAGAATCTCTTACTATGCCGTTTTAATGCTGAAAGTACAAAGGTCAGTCTGGACATGTGATGTGGCCGAGTTGGTGAAATTGGATTGGAGGAAGGGTCAGGTGAAAGCCATTGAAAATCACACACAAAGGACATCCATTAATGGCTAGTGCAAAACTTTAACTCCTTTCTGACAAGTAAACCATTCTTCATTTGACAAGAAAACACATAGTTATTTTATCCCCTTCGTGACATGACTATATGGGGACACGTTCACTCCAAATGTTTCCTTGCAGTTAATATATCATTCAAGTGAAGACTTCGTTGGGACATCTTTTAGTTAAGTCGAAGTTAACAAGGATTAGCATGAGATCTCGTTACTCGAACTCTTTTAGGTAAATGGACTGGAATGTCACTAACCACAAATAATTCATAAAGGAACCTATTTAATGACCTGGACTATACAATGATTTCAAGCCCATTTTACTAAGCCACATATATTCAGCTGAGGAGTATAGTCTTGACCCCATGATTATATATATGGTCAGTGAATTTTATTTCAATAAAAAATTAAGTAGTCTTTCATGCAAACATAGAAACCTCATGTTTAAGGAGAGATTAGGACTATAAATCCTAAGTCTAAACTAGTATATAGATATATATATGTATATAGGTGAGTAGGTTTGATACCAAAGGGAATTGTTAGAATCTTTGGTGAATTATCCATATAAGTTTTCTATCCAAAGTAAGTTAGACTGGTGTGGGAATGGCATGATGTGGTAGGAAGAACTTAAGTTACCTCACAAAGATTTACAACAGGAATGAAGATTACCTCCTTTTACCAACAAACATATAAAATGAAATTGGAGATTAATGTCCCATAGAAGTTTTTTTTTATTGGCAAATTTGAGGTACATTACACGCACAATCTCTACACCGATACCAACAAAGCAGGGTGAGTAACTCTGCCAGTCTCAATGTGACCTCAAGTTTGACCCTTATGTGAGAAGGGATTCACAGGACAAAATGTTGCAAATGGATTTGAACACTCCCTATCACAAGATGCTATTGTGTGTTTTTTTCTTTGAAGAGTGTGTCTCACAACCTATTCCAATCTCTAGCCTAGCTAATGTTGGTGTAAAATATTCCTAGAAAATAAAATTTACTAATTGAATTTTACATTTCACAATGCTTTTTTAGAGGTTGTTGTTTACACAAGAGGGAGACGGTAATGAAACCAATGTTGTGTAAGACCTTGACCCAATAATATTCAAATAGAAATGAATGATGCAATCTTTCGTTCAATGAACTCTATCTACAATAGGGAGAATGTATTTTTCTAGAATGATGTAAGCTACGAAATGTACTTTCTTTTTCTTGAATGAACACAATTGAAAACAACCATAAACAATAAAATTTCTCAATTTTCTCTTCTTTTGATTGCAATTTTTTTTCTTATGTATGATTACTTTAAAAGAATAAGTGACACTAAGTCTTCCTTTCCAAAACCAAAATAGGGATATAATGAAGAAATGAAAAGTAATCAAAGAAAGTTGATACACTCAATAGGCACCCAAATCAAACTTTCAATGAAGATAAAAGAAAAAATGACAAGAAAGTGTTTCATCAAATGTAAATGAAAAATGAATTTCCAATCATCAAGCAATCTAGAAAATGTAATCAATCCAAAAATTTTAATCCAATCAAAATTCTTTTAATCAATCAAGCACTCAGATGAGAAATCAGAGATTATATTCTTGTTGATAAAAATCAAGAGGTAATACTAAAAAAATGACTAAGAAAGGTGTTCGATCTCCGAAAATCAATCGACAACAAGTTTCAAACTCAGAAATCAGTTACATACTAGCATTAAAAGTTATTCCCAGCTGGCTAAAGAAAAAATGGGCATCAAAATATGACAAGACCCAAACCAAAAATTTTACAGATGCTGTCGCAACCTAGCAGTAGATTACAGTGCGGAAATCAAAGGTTTCTGCATGCTAGCTGTGGGTAGGTTGCGAAAAGTATGTATTGGGACAAATAGTTAGGGTGCATAAATCAAAAGTTTCTGTTGGCTATGAATGGGTATAGTGCGGAAGTGTCTATAAACAAAATAAATTTGGAAAGAGGTCAAAGAGTTTAAGTGAAATTTCAAATCCATAGGGTTTGGATGGATGCCCCACAGACTCAGAGACTGAAATAAAGTGAATAAATGTAGGCTAAAATAAAATGGCCAAAAAAAACCCACAAACAAGTCGTATCCACAGTGTAGTCGCTAATTTTGTTATTGGATAAATCGGTGAATGCAGACATAAAATAATCTCCCTAGATCCACCTAGATCTAGAACAAAACAAGACAGGACAATGACGCTTTCCCAAAGTTACTATCGTTGAATTTACTACCAAAGAATGAATGGATAAAATACCTTTAGATATCACTTCCTCATATCTTTTTTGTCCCTGCTTCACTCTAGTGCTCTTGTGACATCATATCTACAATGATACAAACCAACCAAAGTGAAAGAAACAATAATAAATTCAATGAAAACCTAAACATGTGATCAAGGAGTCATGTAATAAAATGCTAATGATATTATGGGAAAGAAACATGTCACCTTATTATATTAAGTAAAAGTAGAAGATACAACAAATTGTCTTGATGTCACAAGCTCCCTTTTAGTGGTCCTTTGTTCCATCACACACATACACTTGCTCAGAATTTGTATGAAGATGGTCGACAAAATCTTGATGGAAAAATGGAGACCTCAAGCATCAGTTGCAACAAGATCCTTCACACAGTCTTCAACCTATTCTTTCAACAATTATTTTCTTAATCTTGCTTAACCTTTTCCATGAGAAAACCATCATTATGTAGGAGAAGGTGAAGTGGTTAAAAGGATGAGGATGATCCCACCAAATCAGATAAGCCAGTAGGATCACAACCATACGGACGCCACCTCACATTCTATAAGATTCCCCTTCTAGAACCTTTGTGAACTTCTTCCTTTCTTTAGCTTCAAACGACACTGCACCCTGCCTATACAACAACCTGTAGAAACCCCACGAGCCAGGTATAAAGCAGCCTACATAAATCAAGGATTTATTCAATGTGTACTACTCTCAGCCTGCGACATCATTCTAAAAGCATGCCTTGTAAAGGAAGAAATAAATCATTTTTATCATGTAAAAGATTGTTTTGAGAGCCTGAACAAATGCCTATAGAATCATGATTAGAGTGACCAAAATAATGTGTAACAATCAACCCCACAATACCCAATAAAACCCAAGTGAATAGCACCCAAGCATCGATCCCACACGCTAGGAGGAAGGAAAACACAACAAAAATGTGCATAGCGCACCAATCAGCCTTACATTTTTTTTTACTAGAATGAAGGATTTACTTAAGAGGAGCACCAACTCCCTATTCTATTTTGTAGGCAAGTGTGCCATCAGTTAAGGGAATTTCTCACAATACGACAAAGCGAATCCCCTTCCCTCGACGATTATTTTCAAAATTGTAGGATGAATCGAAAATTGGGTTAACTTTGAGTGACATCGAATCAAAGGGGTCGGGTCTTTAGTTTTCTTAACACCATCCACACAGTTCATGCTTGTTGAAAAGTAAAAATTTACCTCGCCAGTCAGTTCAAAGCAACCAATAACTATACAGTAAATTGCGAAGAACTAAACACCTTATTTAAATACAATTTTCACACATAACGTATCAATTCGAAGATATAATTGCTGCTACGAATCAATCCCAATGATCAAGTAATTACACAGTGAATTTCTTTCGAAGGTTTCCTATTTCATGGTAGATGTTTGAATTTGATCATCAATGTAAGCATTTAATGAGCAGATCTAACAATGGTTGAAGGAATGTGCATTCTGGTTCAATATATGTGTGTGTGTGTGTGTGTGTATATATATATATATATATATATATATATATATAGCAGTGGTTTTAATAAGGAAAATCCAAGGGATTATAAAGGAGGACAACGAATAAATCTTCCAGACATTGAAATAAAAAAAAATGAATGGTGGTAGATCTAGAAGATCCCTTTCGATATTTACAACTATCCATGAACTTGCAAAATTTAGATATCAAGGTTTAACACAGTTACAGAAAAATGAAAAATTCTAAATATATATAATCCAATCTTATTACAATTCAAGCTTAAATGAAAATATTGTCACCAACGAAGCTGGGCTTGGAGATGTTCTTTGACAACTGGTGATCCTTCTGTCCTTTCTCTTGCTAATCATTGACACTTCACTGATACCTCCCTGCCAATGTTGGCGGTACTCTTCTTCCCACTTAGCTCCCCGAGCCACAAAGGGACCACACACATGCAACCATAAATACTACAGCTCCAAGATTTCCTTGCAAGGTAGAGCCACCACTCTCTCTCAAGATGGGTATTGCAATTGCCACAAGTAAAACTAGTAAAAATTTATCTAGCATAACTTTACCCTTAACCAGTGTGATCCATTTCTCATCTAGGCCATTTGTTTTATAGAATTTCCCCATGACACATCCCCACTTGCAAAATTAATTCGATTTTTAATTAAATAATTTAAAATTATTTCCCCCTTACACTTGTCTTCCTGTCCCCCAAGTTGCACAAGTAATTCCACAAATTATTTTAATAAAATTCAATTTCCCTCACCCTTCCTAAAAGAGCTCCTTAAATCACTCCTAGTTGTCTCTTTATTACTCTTATTTCCAATTAATGACTGACACCTTACTAAATATGAGTTGAGTTAAATAAGATTCTTCTCCTAGTTAGACTAGTGTTGACTAGACTCTAGATACCCTTCTATGCATACACATTCTTTCAGCTTTATTTCATTCTTACCTTAAATTCCAATTTGGTAATTTCTTGCACATGTGTATTAAATCAATCTTTAGGTTTGTTTTATTTTTCTTAATTTCTTAAATTGATTTACTTCATCCCCTCATTATTTAATTTATAATTTAGTTTTAGTCTTCTTACTAACTTAGAATTAGGCTTAATTTTTTTGAATAGGCTTAGACTTTCATTTGGTGATTCAATTAATAATTTCAATACTTAATTCATTAACCAAATCCAACAATGCTTAAAAATTTTACAAGGTTTGATCATTCTCTCAGGGTTTTCTAGGCCACCTGGATTTATTGACTCATGTTTTATTTCCGTGATGTGCCCTTCAAGACACACTCTGTGCTCCAAGGGTGCCACTCTCCTTTTACTGGTTTTGGTAGTTGTCCAACTCCTGGAGTCAAAACTCCATTCAGGATACCTTGTGAGAGACTAATGGCTTCTAAGGAATAAGGACCCTGCCTTATTTTGTGCCCCTTAGAAATATTCATGAGATACTGTCTCAGTCTACCCTCATGGCATTGTGGACCTCTCGAGCTAGGTAATCGTTAACCTACAATTTGAGCCATGACAAGAGTGCTAGTAGGCCGTGACAGGGATGCTGCCACACCCCTCCCTCAATATCTGGTCTATGTGCATGGCCCCTTTACTCCTTATGTGAGTCATATTAGTAAGAAATCATCATCCTTCATCCATCAATGAAACACTTTCAATGATCCATATATAAAATCATACTATATTCGATCATGTCACATATGCATAAATAAAATACTCAAACCAATACAATCCACTCATTGACTCAATCCAGAGTCCAAGGAGGTCCATTGATGACATCGGCATCCACATTCTGTCAATGTCCTACACACTCAGCAAAAAATCGTCTATAACATCTGTCAATATGCATATATCAATAACATCAAATCATAATCCATCAAGATCATCACAATAAACCATAAGTGAAACAAACAACCATGTACTATAACCGGATCACTTGCATGAAAGTGTATTCAAAGAATAAGTTTATAACATATGCTTGCAAGAGCGGGACGTTAGCAACAGTGACATTTTTTTTTAAAGAATTTCCAAAAGATTTTAATGCGCTAGTTATATTCTCAAGGACATTTTGTTTCACATTTGTATCTTTTTTCGAATTTTGAATACGCAATAACGATGTAGCTTCTTTTAATTTTTTTGACCTTATTAGAACTCTTAAAAGTTGAGCTTGTGTTGTTACGGATTCATATTTGAAAAAAATATTATACATATTCTTAACACAATATCTTATAATATGGTCAAGTTTTTTCTCCCCAAATTTATAAGTATCAACATTTTTTAACATTTCATCATCAATGTTGATATCTCCTGCATATTTCAATTTAATTTGTATTAAAAAACTAAACCAGATCATAAATTAATTAAACTCTACAAGTGTTTGAATTTTGTATTATCTAAATTTATGCACATACATGTAGGTGATTCGACTTTTGCTTCAATTTCTGTTTCAACGACTTCAATGATGTTATGAGACAAATCTGTTTTTGTTTTTAAACAAATATTAAATTCAAATCGCAATCAATTATATTAAAAAATAATTTAAATTTGAATTCTAAACTTAATCTAAACACTATGTATCCATGCCTAGTTGGACTTCTTCTTGTTGAGAATCAGGATGCAAATCTCTATTTACATCATCATTATTTCTTCCTTCAATATTTTCATGTTCTTGTTTCTTTATCTAATAATGTTCTTTCATTTGTTCATTATTATAAGTTTCATCTTGAGTGCGATCATATTTTCTCTTGCATAAAATTTTGTTGACCATGATTATTTAATCTGTAAAGGTTTTTAAAAAATTCAACATTTTATAACACAAAATAAAATTCCAAATCTCAAATATTATAACTCAAAAACATTTTTTTTAAAGAAATAAAAAAATAGATTTTATAATCATATTGTAAAAGATTTGGACACTCAATAAACCAAAATTCTTTAAAAAAAAAAATTTGCATAAAAAGTAGATTTTAAAGAAAATTAAAAAAAATCTTTGATCTTCAAATATATTTTTTTTAGACAAACTTCATTGTAACAAAAATGATTCAAAAATAATATCAAGAATTTGATATGAATTGTTTAAAAAGAACTTACTTTCGAATAAATTCTCTTTGATATAGTAAGGAATTGCTTATGAAAGTGTTCACCTTGAAAATAATGTTCAAGAAAAGCTCCATTTTGAAAATAATGTTCAACAAATCCTTCAATATATAAATTGTTGCTCCAATAAAAACAACAAAATCTTTGTTTCAAACAGTGAAAAAGTTGCTCCAAAATTATGTTTAGTGGCTCCACATGACCGAAAATATGAACTGAGGGAATCAATTGTGCAAAAGAAGTTTGGTCGAAAGCGTATTTATATGATTTCGTGCCAAATGATACACCAAATGATATGCTAAATAATGCATCCCTTTGTTAGAAAAACAGGACCACGTAGCAATAAAATAAAACAAATGCAGAAACAAAACACAGAAGACACACAATACAAGAGAGACACAGATTTACGTGGTTCACCCAGTGTGGGCTACGTCCACCAGAGAAATTGCCAGGTCCTTCCTTTATTATTATCCAGCAAATGAAGGGATACAACCTACAACAAAACCCGTTGTA
>JASDQU011377956.1:4017-15428 GCA_032191745.1 Picea mariana | reverse complement strand
CTGGTGCACAACACCTTTCGAACACCCATAAACGGCCCTATCAGTACCATCGAAGCTAAAGATTCCATACCCTTTGGCCATGTAGACTAGTTCAAAAATCCAATACCCATGCCTGACACATTTAAATAAGGTAATATGGTCAATATCTCACCCACAATCAAGATCAACATCTCAGTCAAACAAAATGTCATAGAAGAAATTAACCTAGGGGAAGCATGATCCCTAGAGGAAATTGTATCATACAAATCCCTCTTCCAAGAATATTGGGATGTGTTTGCCTAGCCATACACTAAAATGCTCGGGTTAGAACCAGCCATTGTTGAACATCGCATTGACACTTGGCCCGATGTTTCGCATGTTTGCCAAAAGAAATGCCCCCTTCACCCTTCCAAATCCATGGTAATCAAAGATTAAATCAACAAACTACGTATAGTTGGATTCATATACTCCATCGCATACACATCTTGGGTATCAAATCATGTCCCTGTCAATAAAAAACATGGCACCATTTGAGTTTGCACAGACTTATGCGACCTCAACCAAGCTTGTCCCAAAGACAACTTCCCTACCCCCTTCATCAATCAAGTCGTCGATGTATGTGCCAGTCATGAATTCCTCTCCCTCATGGATGGATTTTTTGGCTATAACCAGATCCAAATACGCCATGCAAATCAATCCAAAACCGCCTTCACAACCCCCTGGGGTACCTTTTCCTATCGCATCATTCCCTTCGGACTTACAAATGTCGGGGAAACTTTCCAACATGCGATGACATACACCTTCCATAATCTCACTCTCATCATTCTTTCCTACTTGGATGACCGTACATCTCAATCCAAGAAATGTTCCCAACACATAGAGGATCTACGGATCAACTTTGAACGTTGTCGAAGATAAAAAAACATCCGGCTAAACCCACTTAAATGTGTCTTCTGTGTCACTACAGGCTACATGTTGGTCTTCATTGTGTCCTATTAGGGAATCACCATAGACCCCCTTAAATTTCAGTAAATCAATGAAATTCCTCCTCCCAAGAACTTATGCCAGTTGTAGAGCCTCCAAGGAAAAGCCAATTTCTTGCAACGGTTCATTCCTAACTATGTCATCCACTCCCATGGATTCCTACGATTACTTTGTCATGACATCCCATTTCACTAGGATCACCATGCCCAAGTTTCCTTTGAATCACTCAAATATGCACTCAAAAAAACCCCCTTAATCAGTCCCCCAGAATATGACATGGATTACATACTTTACCTATCTACCTCAGAGGTTTCCTTCGTTGGAGTCCTCATCTAGGTTGGTGATGATCAATGTAAACATGTTATATACTACATCATCAAGAACCTCTATGGGCCACCTATCAAATACAATCATGAGGAGAAGCTAGCCCTAGAAGTCGTCCTCGCAGTTCAAAAGTTGTGCCACTACATCTTGCTTTGTACAACCAAAGTCGTCACAGATTCCAACCCCATGCATTACCTTTTGAGTCATCACTAGATCAATGGAAAATTTGCTTGCTGGATCATCATTCTCTAAGAATACGACCTAGAGTTTACAACCCCAAAGAGAAAAAAAATCCCTTGTCCTCAACAAACTCCTCGTATACTTTCCATCTAACTCTGTAGACCCTTGGTCAATGAGGATTTCTCTTATGAGCATTTATTCCTCATATCATCAACAGATCCATGGTATGGTGATATTTTGGTCTATCTTCGAACTCAAAAATTCAGTCCCCACCTTTCTCTAGACGACCTTCCTCGTATCCGACGCCAAGACTCATGATACCTCCTCATAGGAGATGTTCTCTATCATAGAAGCATCGACATGCTCCTTCGATGATGCCTCACCCTAGACGAGGCCGAGACAGTTTTGAATGGTTGCCACAGTGGTTCATGCAACAGTCACTTATTTGGCATGTCCACAACAAAAAATATCATTCGAGTAGGCCATCTTTGGCCCATGTTGTTTCATGATTGCATACACTCAATTAAGCAATGCAACAAATGTCAGTTATATGCACATAAGGCTCAAGCACCCCCTGCCCTCTTGCACCCATTCATCATGGTCAGCCCCTTCTATAAATGGGGCATCGATTTCATGACATGCAACCCTTCATCCAACAATGGACACAAGTACATTGTAGTCATCGTTGACTACTTCGCCAAATGGGTGGAAGTCATGCCCACATTCAACAATATGACTGACATAGCAGCACATTTTTTCTTCAACCATGTCATCTTTCACTTCGGGGTCCCCCTACAACTAGTCTTCAACCATGGTAATCACTTTGAAAATGAAGCCTTTGCGAAGATATCTTCCAAATTGGGATTCACCCATGAATTCACCTCACCCTATTATCCACAAACTAATGCGAAAGTCGAGGTCATCAACAAATTTCAGAAAAATATGCTTCAACACACAGTTGACAAACACAAGACCAATTGGCATCATATGTTTTTCTCATCCTTATGGGCATATCGGGCAGTTGTCAAAATGGCCACCGGTTTCACACCCTTTCATCTAGTCCATATCATCAAATTCATACTCCCCATTGAGTGTGAAATCCAAATGTTTTGCATTTTGATCGAGCTCCTTCCCAACACATCGTTGCTTGAGCAACGATTGTTCACCCTCGAATTCCTCGTTGAAGATCGATGGGCCTCATTAAAAAACAACGAAGCAACCAAGAAGTGGTATAAATCCACCTTTGACCGTCAATTCAACCTTCTATCTTTCATCGAAGGCGACCTTGTGTCAGCCTATGATATCTCTCACGATACCCTGGGCCATGAAAAATTCAAATCCCATTGGCGGGGACCCTATGTATTCTGTCATTGACTCACTAAAGGAGCCTACATTCTAGCTTACCCAGAAGGGGATACACTCAAGGACCCAGTCAACGGGTTATACTTGAAGAAATTTTACCCTTAACCGTAACCACCTTACGTTAGGATTTCATTCTTTCCTAGTTATTTTTTAATCCTTTGTTTTATGGATTTATCTCTCTCACTATATGAGCCTAATCCAGTGTCCTTGTTTTCAAAAGATGAATTCTTCGTTCACTTGTCACATCGGGTATGCAGATGGAGCCAGTCGTTGGACCCAGAATCTTGCTTCGGCAGCTTGGGCCATTTACACCCTCTACCATGTGTTGCTACATAACAGTGGCATATGCCTCAGTCCTACCACCAATAACCAAGAAGAATATGTCGTCGTCATTGGTCTCCTCTCCAAGGCCAGTCACCTTCATATTTTTCACCTTAGTGTTATCCTAGATTCTCAGCTCATCGTCCATCAGCTCAAAAACGTGTATCATGTCTGAGATCCATGTCTTTATTGCAAGTACCTACAGTTCAAACTCATGTTACGAAATTTTGATTATGTCACATTTACTTGTATTTATAGAAACCTCAATCAAATGGCAGATCACATGGAAAATCAAGTACTAGATTGGAATTTATCACATTAAACATACACATCACATCCATCATCTAATAAAAACAAGTGCACCATCCATATCATCAAAACATCAAATGCATAAACATAACCAAGTGGTCTAATCATATATAGATCATAAGTGTCAAAAGTTATGTTTGATACAAAAATACAACATGCCTTAGCTCCACTAGAGAGGCCCTCTCAATCAATCAGTTGATACTAAATGGGAGTTTAAAAACTCCTATACAGTCCTACAAAATCAAGCTCCACCTGTGACATATCTCCTTATCATCTAGGGTGACCCTAACTAAGGTACATCCCCACCAGCCGGGAGGTCCCCCCAGGGGGCATATCTCTTGCACGGATTCTCCTAGTCATAGAGGCCCCTGCTACTACTGCACGTTGCACCAAGGACCTCCAATGTGGATCCCTACCAATGCACTACTCCATGACTACCTCATCCCGAATTCACAAACACAAGTCCTCCAGCACCCCATCCAGTACGACCTCGAACCGTCGCCTCAACTCCTCCATCTCTCGGTATCAATCCCCCTCCTACTCCCTACCTGACCCAGTTACAAGACTTTCCATAGATGCATGTGATGGACATACCCCAGGATCGTCGTATCAGTGGCACCTCCTCGCCCACCCCTCTACAGCTCACTCGTCCTCTAAGCCTTAAGCTCTGTCTGCCTCTCAGTCGCTCAGCCCCACATCTGCATATCCAAAACATAAAAGATGCATCAATACTTAGGATATACAAGCATATCAAATCAAATCATACGAAAAAATGAAAAAGTAAAAAATTCTCACCTTTGTCACCCCACTCCTCGCCCGGTGGAAAGTGCATAACAGGGTGTTGTCGAAAATCAATCTTGTGATACGAGAAGTCACAGAAAACCTATGGAGTCTACCACCATACCCACTCAAACAGGGTCATAAAATATTGWCCCGCACAACCACCACCCTGGTGCGGMAACAACTGTKCCCACCTCACCAACCTCGGCTCACGCACCCCACGTGGGTCCAAAATCTCMTGCGRGCGTAGCAGGACCACCYGCTCAAATATAAAAACACATAGGACRGAGTCGAARGTGAACTCACCAACCCTCCTCGCCACACACCTTTCTAACTRGKTTACCATACACTCACACATCATGCGAGCYCGGGAAARCATCCATCCCCCTATCGTTTTCTCGACGATCACCATCTGAGCACCCGAGATGCATTGGGTCTCCAAGGACCCGTACACCCACACCACCATCGCACAAAAAACCTACATCTCCAGAGAGTCAATAACAGCTATACTTAGTGAAGCACCACTCATCATCGATGTCCCTGAACAGTAGCAGTTGGTCGGATCCCCCACACTCACCCCTGTAGGGATCCTGGGTAGTGTTACAAACTTCGCTCCCCGGTGTCCCATCAGAAAGTAAATATCAATCTCTGTGGAGATATGAATCTCTCGCCCCCGCACCACAAAAACCTATCGGTCAAGATGCCACATCCCTAAGATGAAGTCTAGAAGCGCCCTATGTGACCGAATCAGCACACGGTCAAAAAGGTGAACGGATCGACTCGAGCTAGATGTCGTCGAATGCGGGAATCATCCCCCACCATCCTTCACAAAGACTCCCAGTCTCCCTCACACCACTGCACTGACATCCTCTCACACTAATATGCAACCTACATCCAGTCCAACAGGTCTGTATTAGTTTCATCATTTAGAACAACTTCCCAAACCCATCCAAAGAAAACCATATTTTCCAGTGAGATTTTTCCCTRAACAGTCACGCACTCTTGTGCGACTTTTTTCTTAAGAGTCGAGTACTTCTGCACGACTATTTGGCTAACAGTAGCGCACACMTGAGTGGTTGTTCRCTTAACWGTCAYGCGTCAACCATGCGAGTGAAACCCAGGCAGCCGCGCACATATGTGTGATGTTTCATATAACAGACGYGCATATGTGYGYGGTTGTCCTTCCAACAATATTTCACATCAACGTGATTGTTATTTTGATAGCCGCACCCAATCCCCAACTTGGATCGCACGGCTGAAATTGAAATCGTCATGCACATGTGCATGCAATAGGYCGATACATMTRTGCACTATGCACGGCTATATCAATTACATCCATGCACATATGCGCGAAGATACCAATATCTCTCGCACGTTCCTACTTCCTAAACCCTAAAAACGAYCGTACAGCCCCCAACCCCCAAATCACACCTAACCTATGYAGGAGGTTTCGATAACTTACCTAGATCTCTCACGGCCTGAATCTAGGCTTGTCTTCTCTCAACATATCACCAACATCCAATCTTCCAACTCACAAATATCCACACCACAAGTACAAATAAGGTGGTTATGTGGGCCACATTCCCTTATATACGCCCTTTTGCAAAACTTCCTCATGTTCATTCTAGAGCATTCGAGCTCTGTTTCTCACACCGTTCACACCTGCGGGATCCAAACTCCCTCACCTTCACAATGGTACTCTTGAATACTCATTTCAGTCTGGAGCTCTGGGGACCCCTTTTGGCACCTCGGGTGTAGGTACGCATCACTTGCCCACATTTCATTATCAAGCAATTGTTATATATGTTTTATTTTCAAATATGTTTCACGTTGGGTATTTGGTTTGAATGTGCAGGTCCTCATCATCGGCCCCCTTCACGTCGTTAGTTATGGACTCCCTTGGCTTCTCCAAGTATATATTCCAAACTAGCATAAAATTCAACCCTCTGCTCACAGTTGCATTCTCTAATCATAGCCCCTGACATTTATCCTCAGGATCCCCACACCTAGCTCTGCGGTACCATCACCTCCATTGCATTCAGGTACCATCATCCAGTAGCACTCTCACCTCCATGAGTTGTCCCACATATATTTACCCCTTGGCATATTGACACTCATGTTGTTCTACCCATTAGGATCGGGAGTCCTGGTAGTGTTACACCCCATATCAAGAACCTCATACTTCTTCCTCATCATAATGCTAACCACCCCATTATGGACTCCCACATTATGCTTGTGGTTACATTAAATGCACCTCAGCATTATCATTAAACTTCCATATCATCCAACATCAATTGTCCTTTCACAATTTCATCCTCCATTCATCTACTCGATACATAAATTAACCAATGGGGCCCCCACCCTYCACCAATCTCTACTTGTGCCCTATACCGGCCAAGCCATACTTCAATGGGTCACCMATTTTTGTACATGTACTYTCAACCACATTATTTATTCATTTAGTAATTGTATAAAGCATCTTTCAATTCCAGCAAGTACAGTAGATTTTGGTCGTCGCAGCCGACGACGTTTTTCCCTTGGCACACATCAACCCATGTCGYCCTTGGTTGGGGAATTTTTACTTCCCTCGTTACCTCTACAAGATATTTGTACCCTAGCCGAAATTGTGACCATTACAAACACCCATGTCCCACGTCACTATATTTTAACCTATGTTACATCTTTTGTAGTCTCACCCACTCAGCACAGTTTTACCCCATATTTTGTCGTCCCCCTGACACCAGATCGTGTTTTACGGTTGTTTCCACCCATCATCCCCCGCAACCAAGGATAGTTATTGAAATCCTTATATTCCAGATATCATTCATGATCATCATCCCATTCACCTTTTCCAGTACAGTTTCTAAGAACATTTTGATCAATCGGATATCAAGAATCCCTTTGCTTCTTGCCATCGCATCACCTTTCATGTCGACATCAAAAAATTCCCACAAAGGTGGAAKTATATTGGCTATAATTCCATTGAAAATGAGTAGCCTCGGAYGACACAGAGAGAGTACTCATTTCTCTTTGATGTTGATCCCCATGACATTCGACTCCAGCACAGTTTCATGTTACGGTGGATCTTACTTTGTGATCGTTGTAGTTTTTAGTAGCAGTCGAAGACCTCTGAATTTGTTAGGCCATCAATTCCTCCAAGTCATTCACCACTCGATTTAGATCCAATTATGTCATCGGAACCGTCATCTATTGTTTTTAACACCCCCAAGGGCTCTACAAATCCCTACTTCACCATCAGTTTCAGTTATTGTTCTCCCTTTTATGGTTTCATGACATGAGCATGGGGCATGCCCGCCTCGTTTGTACAAAATTTTATGTTTTGGAGAATAGCAGATACATATATTTTTTCCCCTCTCCCTCCAACGGATTGCTCTCATCGTCCCTCACTACAAATTTCTCTCACACTTCTATACAATGATGTCATCACCAAAAGAAACGATGACGTATTTCGGCTATATGTATGCTCCTAAGCTCACACATAATGGGGCATATGTTATTACCTAAAAATTGCTCACCATAAACATAGATAATGGATGAAGAAACAGTCAACACAAGCACAGCATACTACCATCAATTATGGAAGGATTACCCTCAGTTTGGAAAGATAATCACAATACTATGCAAAAGTGGTTTTAAAATTCTGTGCATATTTATCACTTTCAGCGTGCGCACATCCACGCAATCTAACATGTCATACAACGCGCACAGTGCATGGACTGCACAACTGATAGACAGAAAACCCGCGCAGATGCAGAAACGACGCATTGATGATTTTGGTTGGGCCTCAACCACTTTTGGGTTGGAGTGGATCTTCCTCATACCCAAAATCGCCTCCAAATTTCACATTGGTGTCACTGAAAAGGATGGGAGGTACCTCCAAGGGCCTTCCATTTACATTTGAAGCTAGTTTGGAAAAAGATTTCCATCCTCCTATAAATAAAGAGCCATTGTATGCAAAAAAGAAGAAATAATTTGAGTATTGTTATGTTGTTCAATTTGTCTTTGAGAAGCCATCTTTCTCTAGAACTCTTTGAGCATCCATAGCAAGGGTTGTGCCTCTCTCCTATTGAGAATTTCAACCATCAATTATTCACCATTGTATTTTCATTTTTATCCATTGCTAGAAGAAAGAAAATTTTGTATTTGGGGACTCAAGAGCCTTCCCAAGGAGGAAGAGGGGACTCATAAGTTCGCACATTTCTCCAAGGTGTTATCAATTCGAAGATCAGTCTCATTTGGTATCTATTCCTTGTGTATATTTCTTGCATCTATTTTATTAGTTATATGCTTAGTTTAGTTTTATTTCCTTATTGTTTACTTCTTGTTTTCTATTTATTTGAACCACTAATCAACTAACAAATCGTTGTGTTGTCTTGATAGCATAACTAGATAGTTAAGGGACCTATTTTTTCTCACCCAAGTGACAAAAATAACCCAACAGTCCCCATAAAGCACCATTGATGAGGTAACATCAGAAGAACTGCTAGCAGTCAGGACATGTATAAATATTGCATGCCCATGTGGCATGTGATTTTAAAGGGATCTAAAATCAATCCAAGGATGCATTGTGTGAAATGTGGCCATGAGTATTAACCCGTTAGTAAAATGCATGAGATGATTGATTTCATTTTGAAAATCTTGGTATGTTAAATGATGCCTAAGTAGGAATAGTAATTTCCTTTTATTCAGTATGGGTGATATATAGAAGTGATGCAATTGTTAGTATGCACAATTTAAAAATTGTTGTGAGTCATTGTATATGTGCAATGAAAATGTAATGTGTATGAGAAACTAACAATTTGTTTGGTTGTGTGAAGGTTGAAAYTGTAGGAAGAATGTTCTTGGATATGGCAACAATATAATTCAATAAGAAAGACCAATGATTCTTGTGTGTAAAATAGCCAAATTTCTATGAGAAGGAAGTCTCATACATGTGGGATCCGAGTTCCTATATGGAACGGATATGAAAATGGATAAGTGAAATTGGAAATCTATGGGTAGCAGATTTGAAAGAATGTTGATTGAAAATTGATGATAATATCTCACAATTATTGTATGTGTGAATGATACAAGTGATATGATAGACCTATCCTAGAGGTACATGTGGTGGTTGTCGAGCTGTAAAAGCATAGAAAAGGGGTCATTGTTGTGACATGAATACTTTGTATGCCATGATTTTCATTGAGGTGATCTATGCTATGTTAGAGAAAGTAGAAGGGACGGCTTGGCTATAAGACTCTATAAATCTCAAAAATATTCATGTGTAAGGAAGCTTTGGAAAATGATGGATCACCCAACGGATTGCATAATAGAGAAGGGGATGCATGATCCTGGAGGGTGAGTGACTACAAGGAAGTGGAGATTTGAATGATTCATGTTACATGCTAGCTGGGATCATGAGCACAGTGGGAATATCAAAGAAAACAGTGAGCCAAGTAAATGTGGCATCCATATAGATGTAGATCCATGAATTGCACAGATAAGTATTGTGTTGATATGTATATATTTCCTCTTGAATTATGAACAGCAATGAAATGTTTATGCATGAAATTGTGATTAATATGCATGTTATTTGGAATTGTTGTAGGCATATTGCTAAAATTCCAAGAGTATGGGAGAGGAAGAAACTAAGGAGAGGAAGGTATTGTTGAAGAGGCTGAAATATTAAGGCATGGAAGGTGTTGTTGATATGCAAAGAACATTGAGGACGGTGTTCCTTTTGAATGGGAGGGGAATGTAACACCCCATTTTCAAACCCCCAAATATATGTAATTAATCATGATTAATGATTGCCATGTCATGGCTTATAAACATTGTAAACTCTATTATGGTTTAATTGGAAAATGTCACACAATTGACTAATGGGTGGAGCACGTGTACTAGCCATGATACTACGAGAGGGATTAGTGAGAGGTAAAAGAAGGGGATTCATGTGCAAAACACCCCAAGCCACCTTGATAAAATGATGTGGAGAAAAATACCCATAATTCCTCTAGATTGTAGTTGAAACAAATCAGTTAATGAGAAGGGGGTTGGTAGTTGAACAACCAACCACCCCTAATGAATATAGGTATGGAGAGATGGATGGACAAAATACCACCTCATTTCCTTGCTTGACTTGAATTCTTCTAACAGAAGAAAATAAAAAAGGATTGGTTGAGAAGCTTCAGGGGGAAAGGCGTGAAGGAATGAACGGGTGCGTGAAAAATAAGGAAGTTATAGTTTGGAAAGAAATGATAGGAAAAATGATGTGTTTTGGCATGAGAGGATAACTCGTGCAATGGAAGAAAAAAACTTGTGTGGGAGCAAACAAAGAGATGATGAACTCAGCTTTGAGTAGTGGAGAAGAGACTAGGAAGTTTTCCTGAGAAAATTTGATCCAGATTTTATGAGCAGAACGAAATGAATACAGATTATTAACAAGTTCTTAACATAGAATAACAGAGATACAGTAAAATTGGTTTTCTATTCAATAATGAAATAAGTTGAAACTGTAAAATGCAGTGGAAACAAGCTTGTTGGAATGGTGGTGGCTTATCTCTGAGAAGAGATGTGACGATTGCGCTCATTCGCAAGAAGATGATTCCTACAAGTTTTCATAACTTCCGACAGGGTAGTATTGTTCCTTAATAGCATCCCTGAAGAATTCCCAAGTGGCTATGACTGTAAATAATGAGGGTTCCTCTGTTTCCTTTTGCTCACAAAAATTTTTCCACCAATCTTTAACATGGGGAACGGCTTTGAGGAGCGCAAAAGTAATATTTTCTCTATTCGAAAATTTATGGACAGAAAATACCCTTCTAGCAGATTCGACCACTTCTCTACAGCATCTACGTCTATATGACCTTCAAATATAGGAATATCGAAGTTTATTTTTATTTTGAAGGGGGTGGCGCCTCCACTCTAAGAAGATGTGTCGCTTGTTGGTAGCCACCGAAGGATTTGTGCGAAACTGTCCATCATCTCGTTCCTCTGTTGCGTGAGGGATTCCTCAATCAACGGTTTGAAAGGATATCCTATCCCATCATATTTATTTTCTCCTTCTATGAGAGGTCGCTTGGGCGTGCGAGAACTTTTGTCCTCAAGAGAAACAAGCTCAAGACCCAACTCTTTGTACTCCGACCTCGTTGGGGACATGCATTAAGACGACA
>JASDQU011377953.1:0-20285 GCA_032191745.1 Picea mariana | reverse complement strand
GAAGAGGTCATGCAGAAGCCTCGCCAACGGTTTACCCCATAAATCAGCATGAAGTTTCAATACATCATCAAACAGTTCTTGAATTTTTGTATTTTGTTGAGTTAGTTAGCTAAATTTAGAACTGCCACGTCTTGATCTTTAATGACAGGATCATATGTAATTTTTTATTATAAATAATTCAAACTTTGAAGTACTGAGGGTTGATCTTTATGCCCTGTAAGCTAGAAAGACTGTAATTTTTGTCAAGAGATCTTCCAGTAATACAAAGGGATGTTTCACAAGATTCTCGCGTGTTGTTTATTGGTGATGTTATTCTTTTCTATGTTAAATGTTTTTCTCTCTCAGTTGTCATATTGTTTTCTAATCTAATCTTTTAAAGTAGCGCATGTTGCAGGATTTATCTTTGTATACCCCCTTTCCGGCTTCTAAAGATCTTAATGTTTATCTTTCTGATATTACAATAAATAAATTCTTAAATGCTTCTTTACTTTAGTTGATATTCTCATCTTTTCTGTTCTTCGTCATTTTATTGCTAAAGAATCCAATAAATGCATTATCTTGCCCTGTGAAAAGAATCTTTTAGTTTCTGTTTAGATCTCTATTTTTATAATACAGACCCCATAAACCAATGGAAGCGTAAACTCTTTTCAACCAACTTAAAAAAAACAACAACAAACCTTTTCAATCTTATTTTATTTAACTAGCCTAATATCTTAAAGTTAAAACATAGTTAAATTATATAGAGAGATCCTTCTCTGAAATTGGTAGGGCTAGATTCCAGTTTTGAAGTGATTGGATAAAGTTACCTCTAGTAAATTTCTTCTTCTCTGACAACCTCTGGGAATTTATAGAGCGTTAACAGAGTGGCGACCATACTGGGGAATGAACAAACATTCAAGCCCATGTTTTCTTTTTCCCTAGAAGAAATTTTTGTTTCTGAAAAAATTATAAATCTGAGAAAGAAATAATGTTCATAGGTTGTCAAATGCTTGTACATAGTAATTTCAGATTGATAAAAATAAAAATTTATAAAAATTAAAAAATATGGCTCCTAAAAGAGCTTATACTTGATCCCACCCAGACCCAGAACATGCGATAGCAACTGATAATCCAGAACAGTTACTCAGAAAGAAGACCATTGCTGAAGATTCAGGGAGTCATAGTCCCCTTCACAGGTCCCTTTCTCTTCCAGAGGAACTTGTTGCCCTTCTAGATCTCGAGTTCGACACCATCTTTGAACAAAGCCTATTTCAAACAAAATATGATAGCTTTGTGACTAAAGCCATTTTAGATCCAGCCATCCTGCAACCCTGGACCCCTGAAATATTATCTCCCACTGCAAAACCTCAAACCACTCACTCTGTGCCAGCTAGTCCCTCATCCTCCTCTTTTCCTGCCACCGCCCCACCTATCATTCAGGTTTTTGTCCCACCCCCTCCACCTATCATGGTGGCTAGATATGCTTCCTTGGTGTTGGTTGCACCTTTACACGACATGCCCCAGGACTATCAAATGAGACTCCCACAGTTCGATGGTACAAGGCCCTTGAACGCACAGCAACACATTGATAAAATGAATGACTATTTTGACTTGCAGGAAGTGGATGAAGTAGATGTTCAAATGAGAATTTTTGCGCAGAGTCTGACTGGGGACATTAAGAAATGGTACAAAGGATTACGTGTTGCTTCAGTGGTTGACCTTACAGCGTTTCAAAGAATTTTTCTGGATAGATGGGAGGTAAAGAAAAATCCTCTCCAGATCTTGTCAAAATATGAAAACATCAGAAGGAATCAAGGAGAGACAGTACAAGACTATTGCACCCGCTTCAACAATATGTACAATGCGATTCCATATGATATTAAACCCCCACAAGGTTTGGCACTGACAAAATTCCTTGATGGTTTTGATGCTGATATGTCATATCAATTAAGGGAAAGAAACTCCACCACCCTGGAGGACATGCAGAAAAGTGCGATAAGTGTAGAGGCCAACCTATTGGCTAAAAGAGCATGGCAGAGGATGGAAAGGAGAGTCACAAGTAAAGAGGAACCTTCCACATCTTCTTCTGATGCCAAACTAGATTCCTTAGCTAGAGCAGTGGAGAGGATGATGGAGATACTTATTGTAACCGAAAGAAATCCTCCTAGAGAAAACCAACCTGCTCCACATATTCGGAATCCCAACTTCAGAATAAATCCTCATCAAATCAGGAAGAGAGATCCTAGGGATCAAAGATAAAAGAGGGGTCTTGATCAATAGATCAGACCACCCCTATAAGAAAACTATGCTGACAAGGGTGAGGAGGTGATTGAAGAATTAGAAGACACACACATAAGCCTCATGGGCATTCACGATAATGAAGCCATTTTCCTTACCCAGGAAGAGAAAGAAATTTTCCTTCTTTCTCAAATAGAGGTGAGTGAGGAAGTCGAAGAGACCAAACAACGGGCTTTTGAAAATTCCATTATGGAGGTACACAGGCAGTACAATCTACGAAGTAAAAAGACAGATGAAAATTCCCCAAAAAAGATAACCGAAACAAAGAAAACAGTCGAAACCAAGAAAGTTCCTGAGCCTTCTACCAAGAAGATCCCCAAGAAAGGTAATGTTGAAACTCCAGCAAAAAGAAACCCTACCATTTTACAAAGATCAACACAGACTGAGGTTTCATCAACCAACCGACCACACACTTGCTCCCAGAAAACTATGGTGGATAGATTAGAATTGTTGAGCCAAAGCAGAGCACCTACATCTTTCAGTCTCGAAGGGGAATTAGCCAAAGTGAAAATTCCCATCCCCCTTTCCGAATTGATGAGTAAGGATGCTTACCGATCACAGGTGATAAAATCATTAAGCATTGAGCCTAATATAGTCATGAAGGCCTTAACCATTGGATCGACGAATCATTCAGACATGGTAAATCTTATCGATGATGAACCTGAACTCCTATTTTTCCCTAAAGTTGATGGTCAGACTGACACTGGTGCTGTCGCTCCTTTTTACGTCAGCCTTAATATACATGACCTGATTCTAAACAATGCTATGTTAGATTCAGGTGCTTCCCATAACATGATGCCTAAAGGAGTGATGGAAAAATTGGGACTTGAGGTCACTATACCTTACAAGGATTTACACTCTTTTGACTCCAGCAAAGTCAGATGTATTAGGTTGATCAAGGACTTGTGTATCACCTTAGTTCAGATTCGATAAAAAAACATGGTTATGGATGTGGTAGTCACGAACATTCCCTCAAAATATGGTATGTTTCTATCCAGGTCTTGGGGGGCCAAGTTGAAAGGCACTTTGTAGTTGGATATATCATATGCCACCATCCCAGTATTCAGACAACAGAGAAGATTGTACAAAGAGACACTGATGAAATATATGGTCAGCAACTAAGAAAATCCACATAGCTATCCTCTGTACTCTGCTCACTCTGATCTATATTCCTTCATCCTATATAACAACAATGATATGGGAGAACAAATCACTCAGCTGGAAGAAGATACATTTGACCCGAACGAAGACCAAGAAATCACTGAGGCAAAAGGAAAGAAACTTGTAACAAGTGAAGAATTTCTAGCATATTTCTAGAGCATGGACTTCGATGGAGATGTAAGCAAAGAGGGAGTTGGAGCAGGAGTTTGGTTGCTCAATCATAGATCTAGGTATTTGGAAACCATTCTTACAAACTGGATTTTCAATGCTCTAACAACATAGCCGAGTACGAAGCCTTGATGCTTGGCCTAAAACTACTAAAGAAAGTTGGTGCCAAACAAATCATGATAAGAGGTGATTCTGAATTAATTATCGAACAAATTAAAGGTGATTTTGCAGCAAAACATCCCAGGCTTAGAGCCTATAGAAATGTTGTTTTAGATGCCCTTCAATGTTTCACTAAAGTTGATTTGCAGGTGATTCCTAGGGGACAAAACATTTTAGCAGATGGTTTAGCTATGTCAGCAGCTACATGTAAGATACCTTTTCGTTCCACTCGTTCATACATGGTGGAGGTGCAGTGCAGACCTACTGTCCCGGACAACATCAGATACTGGCAGGTATTTGGGAATGATGATCAAATTGAAGATTTTCTACAATGTAAAATGATTTCGAGTGTACAAACATAGACTTAGAAAATGATGATGAAAATGTAAATAAATCTGTTTTTGGAAATAATAGTGTAAATAAAATACATTCAGAAGAATTAGGAGAAGATGAGATAGATTTTGATGTTTTTCATTTAAAGAGTAATGTTTTACCTAGGGGTTTAGTTCCATTAGAAGACTTATTTGATTTTAATGATGTAGCTAAAAAACCTAAAATTGAAGCCAGTGGGAAAGAGGTTGAAGACGTTAACATAGGGACAGAAGAGAAACCCAGGATAGTTAAACTTTCCAAATCCTTACCTCCTTAGAAGAAACTCAAATAAATTGAACTTTTCAAGGAATATGCGGATGTGTTTGCTTGGGGATATGAATATTTAAAATCTTAAGACACGAGCATCATACAACATAGGATCCCGATAAAAGAAGATAAAAAACCTTTCAGACATAAACTTAGGAGAATCAATCCCAAGTTACTCCCCCTGATAGAAAAAGAAATTAAAAATATGTATGATGCTAAAATCATAGTCCCCTTATGATTTTCCAAATGGGTTTCAAATCTGGTCCCAACCTAAAAGAAAACTGGAGAAATCAGGCTTTGCATTGATTTCCTAAACCTGAACAAGGCTTCCCTAAAAGACAACTACCCATTGCCAAAAATGGACCACATATTACAAAGGGTAGTTGGATCCAGTTGAATCTCCTTACTGGATGGTTTCTCAGGCTATAACTAGGTTCTCGTTCACCCAGATGACCAAGAGAAAACAACTTTCACAACACCTTGGGGCACCTTCATGTACATGAAAATGCCTTTCGAATTGATGAACGCTAGGGCCACTTTCCAAAGAGCTATGGACATCACTTTTGTAGAAGAACTTGGAAGATTTATTGTCATTTATTTGGACGACGTAATTGTTTATTCCCAATCCGATGACAAGAACTTACGACATCTCAGACGAGTGTTTGAGAAATGCAGGAAATTTGGGATTTCTCTGAACCCTAAGAAAAGCCTTTTTGGATTAGAGGAAGGTAAACTGTTGGGGCACATAATCTCTAAGGATAGAATTAATATAGACCCCTGCAGAATAGAAGCCATTCAGAAACTAGAACACCCAAGGAATATCGAAGAGTTACCGTCTTTTATTGGAAAAATAAACTTTCTGAGAAGATTCATACCTAACCTGGCTGAGCTTCTTAGGAACATCACCAACATGTTAAAAAAGGACACAAAAATAAAATGGGACTCTAAATCCAAGCAGTCTTTTGAACAAGTTAAACATGCACTCACACAAGCTCTAGTCTTGATCATTACTGACTTCACCAAGAATTTTTACCTTTTTTCTTCCGCTTCTAAACATACCATTGCAACAATATTACTACAGAAAAACAGGGAAGGGTATGAACAACCCATAGCCTTTTCAGTAAATCTTTAAGAGATGCTGCTTTGAATTATAAAATAATGGAGAAACAAGCTTCTTCCCTAGTAAAAGCCATAAAGGATTTTAGAGTATATATTCTCCATTCCCACACCATTGCATACATTCTGAACTCAGTAGTCAAGGACATTTTAACCCAGGAAAATCCAAATGGTAGAAGAGGAAAATGGATTGCTATCATTCTGGAGTATGACATAGAGATTAAGCCTACTAAACTGGTTAAAGGTCAAGGTCTAGCAAAGTTAATGGCTGAATCCAATTTCCATGATCTTGATATTAATTTCTTAGCTGCAGTAGATGAACAGGGAGAGCAGGAGAATCCAAGCATGAAAGAGGTATTTCTGAACTCTCCATGGGACGTAGACCTGCTATTTGTTTTGCATAACTTACAAGCTCCCCCTAGTCTGACCAAAACTAAGGCTAGGTTTTTGAAATTGAAAGCATTAAAATTTTGCATTCTAGAAGGTAATCTTTATTGGAAGGATCCTAGAGGTATTTTGTTGAAATGTCTGTTAAAGGATGAAGCTAACAAAGTATTGCAGGATTTTCATGTAGGAGACTGTGGTGGTCACCTGAGTTGGAAGACCATGACTAATAAAATCCTCAGAGCCGGGTTCTATTGGCCTACACTATTTTTTGATGTGCATCAAAAGGTGACTTCATGTCATAAATGTCAGGTGTTTGAGGGCAAAAGGAAACTCATCCCTTTGCCCCTGAAACCAATCTCTGTTGAAGCTCCTTTCTAGCAATGGGGATTAGACTTTATCGGAGAAATACATCCTCCTTCTTCGGGCCATCACGGGTGGATTCTTACTGCTACAAACTACTTCACAAAATGGATCGAATCCGTACCAAGCAGGCAAGCTACTGATTCTATCATTATTAAATTTCTAGAAAATAATATCTTGTCTCGTTTTGGATGTCCAAGGAAAATTATAACTGATAATGCAACTGCTTTCTGGTCCAAGAAGCTCATATATTTTTGCAACCAGTATCATATTAGTTTGGGACATTCCAAATCTTATTACCCTCATGGAAATGGGTTGGCGGAGTCATCCAATAAAGCCATGGTGAACATTAATAAGAAGACATTGCAAGAAAACAAAAATTCATGGCATAACAATCTGGTCTTCGCACTGTGGGCCGACATACTGACCACCAAGAGGTCAATTGGTATGTCTCCATATCAGTTGGTCTATGGCACTGAAGCAATTTTTCCTACCTCCTTAGAGGTTCCTGTCATGAAACTGTTGCAAGAGATGCAAGCCGAGCCGAATGACTCCCAAAGAAGAATAAACCAAATGATCCATTTGCAGCAGTCCAGAGAAGAAGTGTACAACAAAACTCGGGTTGTCCAGGATAGCATAAAAAATATCTTTGATAAAAGAACTAAAGAAGACGACTTTGAAATAGGTGACCTGGTTCTGAGATGGGATGTCCGAAATGAAGATAACGGGAAGCATGGAAAATTTGATAGTTTATGGAAAGGACCTTACATAATTCATGCATTCAGAGGAAATAATGCTTTCTTTCTCAATAACAACGATGGGACCAACCTACCAGGAGGACCTGTGAATGGTAGAATGTTGAAGCGCTATTCACCTCCTCAGTAGGGACCTTTCAGTCACACCTTTCCATTGTACAAATCATTTCATTTTTCTTACAAATTTTGAATGAATAAATTGGATCAAACGGTTGAAGCCCTAGGAGAAGTCCCTAAGCCACTGAACATTGTCATCAAATTTTAAAAAATAAAACAAATCATGCAACAAAGGAAACTGTGGAGAAAGTTTTTCAGAACATCAGAAAACAAGATTCTTGGCACTTCACAAGGAGAGTATCATCCCTAGGTGGAGCCGCTGTTATAACCCTATAATTTATAGGATCAACTAGTGACTGAAAATTTTTATCCTTTTATTGTTTTGGTTGTCAAATGATTTTTCATTCTGCAAATAATTAAAAAAAAAACAATGAGAAAAAGAAAAGGAAAAGAAAGAAAAAGAATAAAAGAGGGCATAAAAGAAATTGGATAAAGCCCCATGCAATAGCAGTGACTTAGTTCATACAGTTTAAGCATGGCCAAGTCCTTTAAATTAATGTTGTTAAGATGTAGTGAATAAGCTTGGCTAAATTGTTTAATATTAGCCAAGAGAATTAGGTTAGTTAGTGAATAAATTTGACCAAACTGCCTAATCTTGGTCAAATAACCCTAGGATAGAGTAATTTCTTAGTCCAACAGTTTAATCTGGACTAAATGTCATAGGTAATTAGGTTAGAGCATAGGGTAGTTTGCTTTATTTCAATAAAACAGGCATGATGATTGATATTGAACCATATCTTTGATGTTTTAAAGGTTTGATGTCCAACCCCCATGGTGATAAAAACAGAGAAATCTTGGGAAAATCCACATAATGCACTTATCCTAAGTTTTGGAGAAAATATGACTTTTCACTCAAAGAGTAAAAACAACGCATAGATCAACGATTGAGATATTGACGCTGAGATCTACGGTTGATAGTATTTCCATAACCCCTCATTCGTTCTACCTTTAACGGTCGGGGGGGTGGAATCATGTATAAAGAAGGCACGCATCTGAACGACTGAGGTGTCGGCGCATAGATCTACGATTGAGATTGAACTCCGGACCCCCCCCGACCATTATGCTTTTAATTATGGGGGGGGTCCAGAATGTTGGTTAAACGTCGCACTCAGATCTATGGTCCAACGGTAGGTGCACCGATGGATGGTTGATGGTGTTTTTCNCCCGACCGGTATTATTTTAATGATGGGGGGGGGGGTTCCAGAATGGAATGATTATCTGGTGGGCACCCTTCTCTACATGGTAGGAATCCATTGGTCCAGACTCCCACCGCTTACCATTTTCTGACATACCCCCGTCATCCCATGAAATCATTTTCCACCTTTTCCCAAGGGTCATGTATCATAACTCTATCAGTCCATTCCCCCTATTCAATAGTTAGAAGTCCCTTCACCATGGTTACCTCCTAATCAACACCCTCCATGTCACCCGGTCATATTTGTCATTCATTGTTACCTGCCATCTCACACTCCAAAGGACCCGTTGGCAATTTATTACTGGCTAACTTATCCGCTAGCCTAATGACCTGTCTCCTGTGCCCAACAGGTATCCGTTTGCTCAAAACTACCTTTTCCCTTCATTCTCTCATTGCTTACTGTGTCGTCTCACCAGAGAATATTTTTCCTGTCATACCAGAGCATATTTTCCCCATTTTCTCTCTGTTTCAGTCAACCGTCCAAAACCACAGTCATCCACAATAACGCTAGTTTGACTTGTAGGTATTTTCACAATGATGGCGCCAAAATCAAAGAAATTAGAAGCAGAGGAAAATCCTTTCCTCCTGCCTCCTGTCAACCTAGACAGGATCCATTTGGCCGACAAGGATCATTTAATCGCAGACACCAGGTGCGAATTCGACTTCGTGGATTTGTAGTCATGGCTCAAAGAGGTTTTCTTAGATCAGAGCGATGAAATTGGGCTCTGGGAGTCCAGCCTTCCTCTGTATATTTTCCCCCAGGTCCACCATTTCCATAATTTTTCCCTCAAATGCCAGGCTCATTACCTCCCCGACTAGAGAGCCATAGTATCTTCATTAGGAGAGACTCTATTCTTCATTACACCAGAAGCCATCGATCAGATGATGCAGATACCCAGAGTTGAATCCACCTCCCCTTTCAATATTGAAGTTATCGCAGAGATTTACCAGAAGTTATCTTTCCCTCAAAGAGCCCATATTTTCGAGCTTTTCCTCCCTCAGGCTGCTCAGTTCCCCAAGACAAATCCCTCGTACCCTTCTTCCCTGTTCTTAGTAAAGGGAAACCAAGTCATCTCATCGCTCTGTGCATTGCTTGGGTATTTTTCTGACCAATGGGTGGACGAAACCCTATTGGGTTTCTTATCAATTTTCCCCATGGAAGAAAGCCCTACCACTCAGTTCGATTACAACACTTTCCTGGTGAACAATATTCATGAACAGTTTTTAAATTTCACCACAGAGGGCATGTTCTAGTATTCCTCAATACTGGCCTACATGTTCACTTTCTTTTAGGTGGATAGACTCTCCTTTTCAATGAAAAATATGGAAAAGGATGGGAGACCACAAGCGGTAACAACTTGGACTTCACTGCTCAGACAAAATTCTACAGAATTTAGCTTCAAACAGTTTATCGAGTAGTTCTACCATCCAGTGGTGAGCATGCTCAGTGGCAGACCCAAACCGAGGATAAATGAGGAGATTCAGAGGATATTACACCTCTCGGACCTTGCAAAAACTGAATATTGGTATCTTTACCAAAATCACACCGAGATCAGAGTGTATGGATGTGAGTTATCTCCATACAAATTGCCCAAATATCTACCCGTGAGGATATTTTCCTTGGAATATATAAGGTAAATGATTAACTCTGATGACATACATTTTGTGTCTCTGAAAAAGAAACATTAGCTCAGAATTAAAGGGAAAATAGGGTCTTTCATCTGCAATAGCCGAGGTGCTGGGGAGGAAGCAAACAGACTGTTGAAAGAAATGAATTTTTTTGTTAGTTTCATTTGGCGCTATGATCCGTGCGGGATAATTTCTGAGATGAGGATTAAAAACAAAAATGTCCCATATGTTCATGCACCCAAGCCTGAGATAGAGTAGTTCGCGAATCAAACAGAATGGGAGCTGAACACTCTGGTCGAGATAGAAGAGCAAGACCCTTCGGTCATCATCTCACAGACAACTACACCATAGGTTCCCAAAGAGAAAATATCTAGGAAGGATGCTTCACCTTCTGTCACAAAAGTCTCGGCTGAAGATTTCCAATTACACACCAAAAGGCCAAAAGCCAGCCACACACCTGACACGACTGGTGAAAAGGGAATCCAATCCATTGAAACTGTGAAAGATGATCGGTCACTTCTTAGCACAAGCAACAAGCATATCATGTCTACAATTTTTCGAAAGAAGCCCACAAGTACTCCACTAGTCGACTAGCTGAGTAAGGTAGGACCAAAATTGAGTATTTTTGAGAAATATGACCTGATAAAAAACAAAAATCAAATGTTGACCAACAGTACATATGCTCAATTTTGGAGGAAGACTTCAACTGCACAACATAGATTGTTGTCTGCATTCGATACAGAAAAGGGTAGAATGCACATGGTTTTTCTGCAGGCACAGGTGCCCAACCCGAAAGCCATCATTGATTACAAAAGGGCAACATTCAAGTTTCATACTAGGGATGTGCATCCTGCTGATCAAATGGATCTGCACAGGAAAACTGGGGAAATGATTTTCTCCATGTTGGAAAATGCTTCTACTACGACCACTAAATTACAGGTACCTCTGAGCAATGTCCAGACACAGCTGAAATTAGAAAATATATCATCCTTTGCAAAGGATAACAAAATTAAGACGTTGGAAGAGTTGGTCCTCAAAATCGGGTATGATCCCTCAAATGTGAAAGAAGTTGAGGAGATGCTTATAAATAAAAATGTTGATATAGAATCTCTGAGGAAAGAGTTGAAACTACCACCAATGGAGGATGCACGGGTAAAGGAGATAGCTGAGATAGAATGGGAAAAGGATGAGATGCTCAGGTTGATTATGGAGCAGAATGCACAGTTGAAAGAAATGGAAGCAGAACTGGAAAGGTTATTGAAAGAGAAGGAACAATAAAATCCCATGGAGGTCATTCCATTAAGCACAGTTCCACTCACAGGAGTAAGTATAGCATCTGCAGAAGAAATTCCCTGAGCAACTCCACTGACAGCTCTAGAGAAGACAATAGAACTTGCAAAATCCATGGAAGTGATGAATTTGCAAGAGACAGAGATTAGCAGACTTAAAAAGGAGGTTGAGAACCTTCAGAAACTCAAGTCTTCTTACCAATCCAGCTACTCCAAGGAGAAACAAACATCAGACAAGCTCAAACATGAATTGCAATATCTTCAAAAGAAAACAGTGGTAGGCAAAACACTTGTTGAGGTCAAGGAAAATGTATGGATGGATATCACCAAATCCATAAATGAAATATGGACTATGGTACAAATCATGTTTGAGCAGAATGAACTGGTGCAAAGAAGCAAGCAGGCGATTGAAAAGATAAGAGGAGAATTGGAAGAGATGCCCACAGAAGCCATTGAGATCATTAAATTCCTAAATTCAAAAACCAGAGAAGAGTTAGAAGAGTTGAAAATTGAAGATAGGACAGAAACCATCCTTGAGGTCAAGAGGGTCCTGAACAAGAGAGGATTGATGATACAATTAGAGGAAAAGGTCCAGGGTATGGACATAGGAGTGCAAATATTCTTCAGCAAAATTGAAGCTCTGCAGAAAAAAGGCCTCCCTGGCTTAAGGGTCATAAATGAGAGGTTAATGACACTATCTGATTATAAAAAGAAGCTAGCCACCGTGGCTAAAGATAGTTCTAAATTCTTGGGAATATAGGGAAGTATCATAGGCAAGGCATTCTTAGAAGATTTCTAGCTAGACATCAACATACAGCAAGAGATCTAATACATTTTCATCATCAAACCAACTTTTTCGAAGTATACAGAGATGGATGAAGTATACCAAAGATTGCTCAAAGTCAGTGTTCCTAGTAACCTTCGATGGGAAGAGTTATGCAATTTGATCAAGTAAGAGCTAAGGTGTCCAAGCCTAGTCATCTATCGAGTCAAATGAGGTCGTGCAAAAGCCTCACCAACGGTTTACCCCAGAAATCAACATGAAGTTTCAACACATCATCAAACAGTTCCTGAATTTTTGTATTTTGTTGCGTTAGTTAGCTAAATTTAGAACTGCCACATCCTGATCTTTAATGACAGGATCGTATGTAATTTTTTATTATAAATACTTCAAACTTTGAAGTACTAAGGGTTGATCCTTACACCCTGTAAGCTAGAAAGACTGTAATTTTTGTCAAGAGATCTTCCAGTAATACAAAGGGACGTTTCACAGGATTCTCGCATGTTGTTTATTGGTGATGTTATTCTTTTCTCTATTAAATGTTTTTCTCTCTCAGTTGTCACATTGTTTTCTAATATAATCTTTTAAAGTAGCGCATGTTGCAGGATTTATCTTTGTATACCCTGTTTCCGGCTTTGAAAGATCTTAATGTTTATCTTTCTGATATTACAATGAAGAAATTATTAAATGCTTCTTTACTTTAATTGATATTCTCATCTTTTCTGCTTTTCATCATTTTATTGATAAAGAATCCAATGAATGCATTATCTTGCCCTGTGAAAAGAATATTTTAGTTTCTGTTTAGGACTCTATCTTTATAATACAGACCCCATAGCCCAATGGAAGCATAAACTCTTTTCAGCCAACTTAACAAAAACAACAACAAACCTTTTCAATCTTATTTTATTTAACTAGCCTAATATCTTAAAGATAAAACATAGCTAAATCATACAGAGAGATCCCTCTCTAAAACTGGTAGGGATAGATTCCAGTTTCGAAGTGGTTGGATAAAGTTACCTCTAGTAAATTTCTTCTTCTCTGACAACTTCTGGGAATTTACAGAGAGTTAACAGGTACCAACATGTAATGAGTTGCATACATGATCTCAGTGAGATAGTTTCATAGTTGGTTTCCTCTATTAAGCCTATAGTTTATGCATGGAATCAAGATAATTCCATTGATTCAAGAAGGTAAGAGCTTCTATTGATCTCATTTCTTCTTGTTTGAACATGGGTATGCCATTTCTTCTTGCAAAGCAATCTATTTTATCTCATTTCTTCTTGTTTGACTAGTTTTTGTTCTTGTAAATTGAACTAGAAGTTGTAGGTTTTTGTGTGTTTCCACTCAGTCTACTGCATTTATAGTGAACTCTTAAGTGCTCTCACTCACACTCTCTTGCTGAGAATTAGTGTACTCACTAAATCTCTAGGAAATCTTTGTTTCTTGTGGACATGCCTTCTTCTTATGATGCCTTCTCATCGACCTTTCATTATGTAGAACCATCCTCTATTTCTAGAATCAACTCTCCGTGTTTCTAGAATCAGCTTTGTGTTCTTCCTTTAAAATATCAAGTATGTTTGATACTTGCAAGTATTTCTAAGTATTAATAATGCATGATTTGTCCATGAAAGAACACAAAAATCAGTCCCTAAAAGTGAAGATTTGTGTGTGGAAATACAAAAAATAGTCCCACTTTGTGTTGAATTTCTACTCAATAAAACATAACGAATTTGGGTTGATTTATTTTATAACAACTGACTTAATAATGTTAATAAAGAATCCTCTCATTTGTCCATAGATGTAAAGAAGATTCATATGATTATTAACATAACATATGTGGGTTGATCCACGTAATATCATATTGCATACACATTTACAGTTGAGATAGAGATATGAAATAAATCTCTTCATTTAATCATCAAAACAAGGAAATTACATGATAGAACAACCAACCAGGATTGAGATATTGAGAAATATCAAATGCCAAATTTCTAAGGAGAAATGTGAGACAAAATATAGTTCACTAGGTGAATAAAAGATAAAAGAAGTTACAAAGAGTATATACAAGTATATGTGCAAATACACCAATAATTGAATAGAAAAATGATTGTCTTGGATTTCCATAATGATCTTCGGTGGCTATATATACTCCTATGACTCTTGGCATTCTTGGTTGTGGGAATGTTCACAAAATTTTAAAATCATGCATGCAGGGTTGGAATTTAATGCATGTAGCTAATTTAGTGCACTGAATGGTGTATATATGACCCTTGAAGGATTCCTTCTTAAGCTATATGCATACATTATCGCCAATCTAAAAGTAACGAGGGAAACAATGCACATAATGAAACTCCTTGTACTTGAGTTATTGGTGTGTTGAGATATGTTTAATTTATTAATGCACTTGTTGAATATGGTATTAATTTTATTTTCCTTGTGTATTTATTTTACTTGTGTTGGGGGACCAAGGAGTCACTAATGTAAGAAATGTAATGCTTAGGGGTGTTTTTGGCTAGAACCTGATAAACAATTGATTTGATGGGCCATGCCCAATAGAATGATGAAGACATATTATGTAGGTGTGTTGTTTGCACAGAATATTCTCATCCAATGTGCATGGGAATGCATTATTATAGATGCTCAAAATATCCACAAGTGCGAACTTGGAATTTTGGATAATCATTTATCTCCAAATGAAATGATGTTGATTGGTGCAACTATGTGTCTAACATTTCCCATAAAGTTAAATTGTTAACAAACCTCATGTCATAATTAGAAACAATGGTTGTTGGAACCATTGTATAATCCACAGATGATTGAAGAATAATTTGGCAGTATCAGGTGCACCAATAGCCTTCTTTCATGCAACCATGATGTATTTTTTTTAAAGTGATCCACAACAACAAACACCCAATTTTGGTGATTCATCATAAGGAGACTTGAGAAGAAATCCACGTTAATACAATCCCAAGGATTTATTGGAACCAATAGAGGTGTGTACCTACCAAGTTTATGATTTGTAGGCTTGGCACTATTACATGGAATGGGGGATTTTATATGCATATCAATGTTTCAATTGACTAGTTTAGTTAATATAAGTGTTTCTAAAGAAGTGTCTTGCTGACACCAAAGTGACATGTCGACTTAGAGTATTGTGCCTCCCAAATCACTTGATTTTTTTATATACCAAGGGGAATGTATAAGTGTCCAAGTTGGTATAATATATTATCAAATAGGTAGTAGTTGACATCTTTCTGATCTTGCACAAGATCATTGCAGGTCTTTGCAAAATTCAGAATAGATGGGCAACCTAATTATCAAAATTATGTCCTTAAGTGTTAAGCACAATGTTCTTACATGGTTGGAAAATCCTCAATTATAAATTCTGTAATTCTAAATATTAGTTTGAAAATATTTCACTCTATTGTTTATATATCTAGTGACTATTGGTTCATGGTTGGACCACTTGGTGTAGGGAAGATGTGGATGGAGCTAGGGTTTGGAGAATGTGCTAGGGTTCTGCAAAATGGACAAATATTTGGTTGACTATTCAAAATATCCATTCGTAGGTTAGTCTATATAGTATAACTCTTGTGTAAAATAATTCCCTAGTAGGTTGAAAGTGTCATCACATATAGGGTCTCCTTTGGGTTCCTCTCCTTGGCTAAAGATACTATACAAAATTTGGCCAAAATGGAAACAAATATTAATGCGAGAGTCAAAAAAACCTTTAGAAAATGGATTTTATGAGTGGCACAATGGAATATCTACATCATGGGTATGTGGTCCAGTATTTAATGGAATTACATTGGTTGTAGATTTAGTTGGAAGTGATTCCTTAATGGTCTCTGATAAGTCCCACATGAGTTCTCATTCATACTAACTCTAGGGTTGAGTGTCATACCCTTGGGATTTTTTTGTTCTAGTGTATCTCCATTGTACAAAATTTTTCCATAAGCTTATGTTACAAATTTTTCATAGTTTGGCTATCAAATCTTTGGTTTAGACCATGATATAGTTATGATTTGTGGGTTCACCTTTGATATCCTTATTTATGAGTCTTCAACATTAGGTGGGAGAGGACTTGTGGGTTCTTTGTTGGGACTAGATCTAATGAGTGGAGTTTTGGGAGGTGAAAATGTTGTATATCAAAACCCCTCACCTTCAATCTTCTTGTACTCACTTGTAAGAAAGGAAGCATCCTTGAGTTTGGAAGGTGATGGTATTTTATGAAGGGCTCAAAAATATAAGAAGTGAAGTAAGAAACACAAACACCATTTGATTTTCATTTTAGGTGAAGGGGTGAGATGGAATGAAGTTGTGAAAATGGTGGAGATGGCATTTCCCAACTACTTCCATGGATGTCAATTGGGAGATAAGGTGATCAAGGACTAGTTAACTACTATCATGGAACTCCTTTTAGGGTATTGTATGACTTTGATGGTGTTGTCTCAAGGCTGGTTGGTGCTCATATTTCGATCGAAATTTGACAAAAAAAATTTGTTGAAATCCTCGTGGAAATGTGGGGTGAGCCCCCTCATGCTAAAACATTAGACTCCAGCTTTTGAGATGAAAACTAAAAGAATTGATGTCGTCTTGACTTGGGTTCGACTCCTTATCCCACCTTTAGTTTTTTGGTTGGAGGATGTCTTCTGAGAGATTGAAAAATCTCTAGGACTATACTATGAACTAGAATATACATGGATCAACCCATTATCAAGTGGTAAAGAAGAATTTGAAGTACTTTAATCAATAAGTATGTTTGAGAAACTACTAGTTACACTTCCATTTTCATTGTCTGAAATCCCTGGATCTTCATTGGTTTGTTTTTTAAGACTCCAAATCATAATGCTTACAATCAATATAAATATCATTTTCGGATTGACCTCAACAATGTCTTCAGGTAAAAGGAAAACTGAGCATCTGTTGGCCCTTGACCAAGTTTTGGGATAACCTTGGTCATTTTGACCTATTTTGAGACTTCGACAGCTAGTCAAAGAAGGAGCGCCAAGTGAAGGAGAGATCACGAGACCTCGGTCCACTTTTGGGCCCCTTTTAGGGTTTTGGGTTAATGTAATGGGAAAGGGATGTTAGCTCATGGGTTTACCCACGCTTAGGCCCACTTTTGTAATGTATAAATAGCTACTTAGGCAATGTAAGGATGGTTGATGGCTTAATGCTAGTAGTTAAATCTGTGAGATCGGATGTGAATTGTAAATTCTTTGTGCATGATTGTAAGAGGCTTGTAGAGCTAAGTGAAAGTTTTTGTAAGAGGTTGTAGAAGGCTTTGTGCTGAAGTGCGAGGAAGAAGGATCTAGTGAGCTACGTAGATCTTATGTCCTGTGCGAAGTAAGGGTTTTGAGTGGATTTGTGTTGTAACCGATTGAAGACACTAATAAAGAAGAAGAGTTGATGGATGTAGCCCCAGGGTGGGGGTGAACCATATAAATATACATGTGATGCTTTGTGCTTCATCTTGATGTGTTTATCTCTTTCTTTGCTAAGTGCTTTGATATATTTAGGTAGATCTACTTATGCTTTGTTCTTCTTAGATGTGTATGAATGTTAGATCTGATATGTATGAAGATGCTTAGTGTCGATCTACTGGATCTAATCTATTTTACTGTTGCTAAGTGATGAAATATCTTAGATCTAAGTGAATGTTGCGATGCTATGTGCTATCTGCGAAGTATAATAAGGGTTGAATATTAATGAATGATCGATGCTAAGTGTGTTCTAAGTGATATAATCATAGATATGTGTCCCAGCTAAGGTTGCAGACACTTGAGTCTTGCAACTACCCCTTCCTCTACCTCGGGTGAGACTTCATTTGCTTCGCAAGTGTTGTCGAAAGGGTCAATAGTTAGGGTTTTGTTGGTGCGCTCTTGAGCGTTGAATCCTGGGTCTGCCCCTATGCCAACAAATGGTTCTATTGACAGGACCTAAAAATGTGACTGTTGGGAACTAGAGAAGAATAATCTTTGTGCAAAGAAAGATCTGTGCGTAGATCTGTTGCCCTAGTGCACAGTGTTCTACTTGACCTGTGAATCTTTGTGCCAAGAAAGAAAGGTTAGATATGAATAAAAGAGGTCATATGTGCAATAAAAGAGGTTGATACTGAAGAAAAGAAACAATATCTGAATGCTTTGTACTCTAAGAAAGGTAAAAGTGGAATTTTCTGGTTAAAAGAGGTAAGATCTGTAAGCTCTGTGCTCTGATAAAGGTAAGAAATTTCTAGATCTGAAAGATTTGTGCTCTATAGAAGTAAGATAAGTGGAAACGTTTTGTTTCTAGAGCACGGATCTAGGTATTTTTGATAGATTATGTTCTAGCTTGAAAACTAGGGCATTGTTAGATGAAAGAAAGATTGATATGAATAGTTATGATAAGTACAATGATAGATATGTTATACCTATTGTTATCAGACTAATCGGTAGATGTGGACACTAACTGATCTCCCTAGATCCACCTGGATCTAGAACAAATCAGGACAGGACATGACTCTTTCCCTAAGTTTTGACTATTGAATTAGCTAGTAGGAAGGAACAAGTAACATACCTTTATATCACTTCCTAGGGTCTCTGCTGCTCCCACTTCGCTCCGGTGCTCTCGTGAGGTCAAGACCAAGACAACACAAACCAACCAAAGTGAAGATAGCAAAATATGTTCAACTGTCAACTTATGTGTATGATCAAGGAATTACACAATAAAGTGAGAATATCTTTATGGGAAAGGGACATGCCATTGTATCATATTAATTGTGAAAGAGAGATTACAACCATGGCCTTGATGTCATAAGGTCCCTTCCAACTGTCCTTCATTCCCCACACACTTTCACTCCAAGAATTCTGAGAGCATAGATCTGATGATATTCACAATCTATCTTGACAAAGAAAATCTCAAAACCACTCCAACCAAGCTAATAATTCCAAGCCAACCAATCCAAGTTAATCCCAAAAGCTCCAAGCTAACCAAAGCTAAAAAGCTTAAGAACCCCTTCTCCATGAGAGTGTTAAGCCCTAATATTGGCTCATTACCCCTTAATTGGGGCATATTAGATTAGTAATGTTATTTATTACCCCTTAATTGGGGCATATTAGATTAGTAATGTTACTTTATTTATGTCGGCTTTAGGCCATTAGTTGTAATTATACCTCCTAGTCTCCTATATATACTAAGGAGACATTTTCATTTTGAATCATCTTGTACTTGAACATTTAAGTGGGGTAAACAGAGGTTGCCCCCTTGAAGAGGATTATTATCTGAAATTATCTCTTTTTCAAGGCATTGAGCACTTTTCCTGAGGTTTTTCTATGCTATATTGATGTTTGGCTCTTAACATATGGTATCAGAGCTCAAGGTCTTGGGGTTTCGCTGCTACATCCGAGACACCGTGGCATTTTTGCTATAACTTTTTTTCTACAATGTTTCAGAAGGAACGGCTTGGAGGATATTTAGTAGACATATCAAGGTACGTTGGGTTCAAAATTCATCTCCTGAGGCCTTATACTTTTGAGATACAACTTGTACAAGATAGGGTTATGGAATCATCCTGAAATAAGTCATTGCGGAATTTTTGCTATAAAAACTTTTCTGTAACGTTTCAGACCCTGAATTCCAGAGGCCATTTATAGAAATTAGTATTTTATCTATGGTAAAGAGTTCAGCTTCTCGATCATCTTAAATTTGTAGATACACCCTATGTAAGATAGGGTATCTAACTAGTCCTATTGACTAGTCTCAAGAAGGTGTTTTAGTTAAAACAATCATAACTTCTTCCTAGAGTATCCAAATTGTGTGGGACTAGTTGCATTGGATTGTGGACAGTTTGTGGTATTTTGGGTGCGATTTTTAGAATTTTATATGAATTATTTTGTGTGGGGCACACTATACAAGTGAGATCTCCTGGAAAGGCCAAAAATCGACAAGTTGTGGGTAAGTTACCGTAAATTCCACTTGGCACATCCAATTTTGATCAGAACTGTGGCATTGCAGAGAAGAAATATCAGAGAAATAAATAAGGGAAAGTTTCATACCCAGAAGGGCCAAAAATTGGGAGATAGAACAGAAGAAATAATGTCTAGCAAAACCACCTCAAAATCAAGGTTCAAAAGTGATACTTGGCCAACATGCCACCCAAAAAGGGAACTTCTACACCAAATAAGCCTCTAGAAAATCCTACTTGGACTCTTGATGAAGGTGAAGAAATGCGTAGGGACATAAATGAACTACAAAATAAGATGGATTCAATG
>JASDQU011377950.1:12862-24062 GCA_032191745.1 Picea mariana | reverse complement strand
TGTAGCAAAATATGTCTGAAAGTGGCAAAACATAGTTGAACTATCTTTTTCTCTCTTCTAACTATTTGTCTAACCATTGAGGTGGTATTTATATATTTACAAGCTGAGAGGTTGACCACTAGAAAGGTCGACCTCCTCTAAAAACAACAAATCACATTCAATGCGTCCTAACCGCCGGTGGCTTCTAGAAACAAGGAGAGCCAATAAACACCCATCATAACAACCCAATCTGAGTTGTTAGAAGCACAGTAGTTGGAGGCCACGAGCACAAAGAAAACCCATGTCTCTGATTCACCCATCGCTGGCCGCCGATATGATAACTGCCAAATCGCCCATGGTTTTAGTGTAGGACGGAGTGCCAAATGGAGTACCAGACAGAGTGTCGGATGGAGTAACGGACGGAGTGCCAGATGCAAAAACGACCTACGATTTTTCCCTATGACACACATAATGCAAATTAGTTTCCTGAAAGCATTAAAACATGCTGAATTATACTCAAAACCATCATAAAACATAAATAATACATACCTGGTATGAACCATGACGATTTAACACAAAAAATCTTCAAAACTCTTCAAAACAGGAAAATTCACATACAATATTGGTTAAAAAGGGTCTAATCAACATCATTAAATTAACCATATCGCGGGCCCAACACCTTTTAGGATAGGCTGTTACCTAGTGGATATCTGAAGATTCATCCCTTGTTCCCTCCATACTTACCATTTTCCATCTTTATCCCCTCCATCTATCCACATTTTTGGGCATTGGGGAAGGCCCCACTTGGAAAGGGTTGTACTTTACCTCATGGGAAGAAGCGGTTAAAGGCCCAGGGTGAAATGTAGCTGGAAAAGTTAAGAGCCGAATTTAAACCTTCGAGATGCTTCACCCAGGGATCCCCGAGAAAGCACTGAAATGCTTCTCAACAAGAAAAATGGGACCCATATATGAATAAAACACTCAAGATATTTGTTGGTGGATAGGAGGTCTCATCATGAGCCAACCTATCATGACCATGAACATGTAGCGGTATGACACTACCACCCAACTGGTTACCAAGCCAGGGTAGTGGCTCTTGCTTGCATGACCAAGAGAAAGGGGGTCTCATCACAAGCCAACCTTATCATTTCCATGAAATGTTTGTGGGTGACACTGCCACTAGTTGGTCACCAAGCCAGGGCGGTGGACATCAAATCTTTCCTTGCAACATGAAGAAAGAAAGCTAAAAGAAGAAAGCAAAGAGAAAAATAAATGACAATCAGTGGGCTTGGAAACATTTTTATCCACGACAAGGTGCAAATCACACTCAACAAAGGCACCCATAGGCAAGTGTTACATTTGCCTACTATCACATGCACCCCATGCCCAAATTTTTTCTCCTCACCAACTCATATCTTTGCATGATTTGGATCAAGCTCCACTGGGGAAATGACCTTGACTTAACAGAGACTGACCCAATAGGACACATTGAGACCATTCCAAACCCTAGAATTTTCAAGTTGTATAACGTTTTGAGCATTCATTTGGGTTTAGGGCGGTTTAATGCACATGTTTGGGCGTTTTAATTATTAGAAGTGATTTACGTATTATGATGCCTATGACTAATGGAACCCTAGAGGGCATACTTGTTGTCTTTGTAGGACCTTTCCCGATGAACATGTACATGGAGAGATGACTAACTCATACCTTCATGAGGGTTCAAAGCCCATTTGATGGATGTTGAGACCCCAACCAGGGAGCAGGATGAAGATGAAGGGGTTCTACTAAGAAGAAGAAGGACGTTGCCTTTGGAGGCACTTTGTTGGACCTAGATCCAAGAGGTTGTTCCTTTCCCACCTGAATGATGGCCTTTGGAGGCCTTAGATGTCACCCATACATCCATGGACGTTTCTACATGCAGTGGTTGTCACCTTGGGGGTAATCCCGAGGTTATTGGCACGTGTGGGCAGGGTTTTGGCCTTTGGAGGCCCAACGTTTCACTCCTTGAGCCAAATGTTCCATGGAAGAGTTCCAACGTCACCCTAGAAGGGAATGACGTCACCCCTAGGAGGGTCTTTACATGCAAATTTATTTTATTTTGTCCAGAATTTAATTTTGTAAGAAACTGGTCAGGTCGGCCCTGATATTTTGACCTAAAATAATTAAAGGTCAAATTTTGGTATAAATAAACATAAAGTGACATTCATTTTATCATAACTCTCACTTGGGAGAGTGGAGGTCTGTAATTTTCACCCTACTAAGGGTTATTGGCTGAAATAAGGAAGGCACTACTCTTTTAAGGCTTCATTCTTGGCATTTGGATCAATTTATTGGAGTATTTTGGCAATCTAGCATTGTTTTACATGATTATTCTTGGTGCAAGTAGGTAGATTTTTACTTTTTCATTGTAAATGGTTATGGTAATGGTTTGCTTGCTCATATAAGATTATGAAATTGCATGTTTTAATTGATGCTTGACGTAAGAAACTTAAGGTGTTAACTTTCTTGCTTTTCATTTGCCAAGTTTCATTGAATTGATCTAGTAACTAGTGCAACCTCTAGAGCCCTAAAATGTTATCACTTTAGAGGTTGTGGTTAAGTTTTTTTGAATCATAATTTCATCCATAAAAGTCTAAGGAGAAGAAGGCATTAGGGCCTAGAAGTTCCTATACCCTAGATACCTCCCTTCTTGTGGTCAAGACTCTAGGAGAACTAAAGATATTACTCCCCCTAAACCTCTTTTCCCTCTTAGGTTTTGTGCATAATCATATGTTATCAGCCCTAGAAAGAGCCGCCAACTTTGACTCCATTATCCCTAGAAGGAACTAATCTTCATTGTGCATTTAATTTCCTCTACGAAGTGCATTTCTGAAGATATATCTCAGCTGTCATAATTTTCCTTTTTATTGTTGTTATAGTCATCCTTGGCAGCCTGTTAAGGTTTATTTGTTGGTTGATACATCTCTAGAACTTGCATGTGACAAATTATTATCATCTTGAAGTTTTAGATATCTTGTTATCTTGTCCAAACAAGTGCATTTTCTAGAATATATTGCAGTTGTTATTACTGTATTAAATGTTGTTATATATTTAATATATTTGTTTTCTTCATACACTTGTTTATTAGCAATTTTCTTTGCAATTATATTGTCTTGTCGAAGCATCATTATCATTTGTTGCTTTCCTTAACATTTCCTGTTGTCTTGGCTAAGGGTAGGTACATTCATTTTATTTCTTTGCTTCACTCTTCAAGACATAAACTGATTTGAGTGACCTAGAGAGGGGTGGTTTGCCTTACACTTTTCCCTTCACCAACCCACTAGGTATTGGGATGTCTCCCTTGGAGTGGATTTATCCTTCTCCTAAACAGAAAGGGGTATCCTATTGAGGTGACATTGATAGGATTACCCCCATGTTACGCCAATCTTTTCCCACTTTCCTTAGGATTTGGGAAATTACAGATTGTGCGATAACATTTTTGGTGCCATTATCGTGGAATGTCGAGTCTATTTTCGTCGAACGACACTTTTTCGGTAAGCCTTTACCCAAATCCTTCATTTTACAAAGCTTACCTGGCGACTCCACTGAGGGTTATTCACTCACTCCCTTTGATAATCCTTAAGAGGTTATTGGACGACTCCACTGACCTTTTCCAAGGTGCCACCTTACTCTCAACTTTGTGATATTTCCAAGATATGGGATCATGGTGCCCAAGGAACAAGTGTACCTGACTATTTATTTTGAAAGTTTTCAAGGATACCCGCATTATTTTGATATAAAATGGTTAAACAAATCTCCCAATTACTCACATTTTAGAATTCCTGAAGTATATAAGTGAGATAGAATTTGAAGGGGAGGATGTTCTGGTAAAATTGTTCATACTTTCCCTGCCGTATTTTTTGCAAGATTGGATTAAGGGTTGTTGCAAAGATAAGGGTATATCATCTTTCATAGACCTCATCAGTAGGTTTATTGAGCTTGTGAAACCAAAATTCCAGACATATGAAGACTCCCTTCAAAATATCGCAATATCCCTAAAGGACGAAGGATTCACCACTGATATTGTGGAAGATTTCATGGATGTGTACCATACTCAATACCAAGAACCCTCTGATATAGAAGGAGAGATTTATGAATAAGGTTGTCAACCCCTTGAAGAGGAGCACGATTTTTCCAATGATTCAACATAATGCAGTAAATACTTGACTTAAGAAGTGAGTTATAAGGATGAAGCACTAGTATCCACTCCTCCATCCGATGAAGCTCTTCAGGATCCTATCTCTCCTACACAAGACAAAGAGAATGAGGTGAATCATTTTCCTTTCCAGGTTTTTGATGACACTTTGTTCTATGATTCAGAAGGTGAAGAAGTAATAGAACCCTTGGAAGAGCTAGGTCCTTCATTTTCTGATGAAGGCAGAAAGATAATTAAAGAGACAAGTCTTGGGGATGATGTACTGGATGCTCTTCCATTTGATGGAGTCATCCAATTCTTTGACGCTCCTGCACAACAAGAAGTGAAAACAGTAAGTTATTTCCCTTTCCAAGATTTTGATGATGCTTTATTTTATGATTTGGAAAGTGAAGAAGTATTAGAGGAGCCCTTGGATGCATTAAATCCTTCATGTTATGATAAAGGTAGTGACATGGTTGATAATATTGATGAGTTCATACATGTTGGAAGACATAAGTGGGATGTGGTTGGTTCTGATGAGGATCCCATTTATGATATGGAAGGATATATTCAAATGTTTCCTTTACAACAATCATATGATCCTCTTAATAACTTTGACGTTTGGCAACAAGATGATGATATAATTACAAAAATTTTCCAAGCACCCAAAGATGACCCAGTGCAATGTTCTCCTGATGAATTTCGGTCGTACCTTGAGGATTTTTATGAGTATTACTTTGAGCACTTGGGTTTATTCTATGAAGAATATTATCAACCACCATTGTGCTCAAATTTTGATAAAGGTGAGGAAGTTTCTTTCCTAAAGAAAGATACTTGTGACAAGGTTATCCAACTCCCTCTGATTGCTTTACCTCATTATGTCACTAAGGATGTAGTTGGGGAACATGTCTCTTGTTTCAAGTTTTCTTTAGGGAAAAACTTTCTGTTAGAATATAAGGGGAGGTTGAATGCCTTAAGAAATTTATTATCTCAATATTTCATCTTTCCCCTGATAAGTTTTTAGTTTCCCTCTAAGATATTTTTAATCCCTTCTCAAACCCTAGGGAGTGATGGAATCCAAGGTAGTCAACCCTCAAACTCTTTGAGACAACCCTTTGAGTCCTTGACCTCTCACGATCCTTTTATGAGATGGATTGATCACTTTTCTAGAGGGGTGACTTGGCATAATTTTGTCCCTCCCTCCCACCTCCATGAGCTAGACTTTACAATTTCCTATGATATAATGCATGCTATAACTCATGTTGTTTTTGTGCTTAAATTGTCATTGTTTTGGTTTATTATGAAGCATAGAGGAAGGTATTATGAGGCATTTCTAGAATGGTTTCACTGGTTATGTGACTACACCTAGCATTCAACCAGCATGTAAGTAGAAGTAGGTAGACATTTGCATCCATTGTACATACCATTGCATTTCATATTAGTATAGTTGTAGTTGAATTTGTATATTATTTTGTCTCACTTGTATATATGTATGCTCATAATCATATGTTAAACTAGAGATGCTTTTATTTTTTTATTCTATCATATACGGACGAGGGGTGATATCACCACCCTAGGGATTACTAATGTCTTTTGTTGAGATTTAGAAAAAATAGGTTATACCAGAGATGCTGAGGTTCTCATGCGCTCTACAGTGAGCACATGTCCTCGAGTTGGAGCTAGATGTTATCCCCTAGCCTAGGGATAACTAAGGAGATCATGTCTCGAGGCCCACAGGTCCTAAAAATGGAGTGCCGAGAGCCAAACGACTTAAGCATGTCCCCAGAGGGAACCTATTTTCTTCAGTGCAATCCACATATCACCAACATCAACATTCATCACACTGGCTTGGTCCTGAAATGCCAATGAGTCTTGCTCCATGAGGTAATAAGTTCGGGTATCATGGTATGTATTGCTTCTATTTTTAAAACATTTAAACATGTTGCATTGAATATTTTTGGAATTCATAATGTTTGCTTGACTTTATGCTCTTTTCCTTGTCCAAACCTGGGAGGGTCACATGGTTCCCTAGCAAGTTTGTTTCCTTTTAGGATAGGTTGTTACCTAGTGGATCTCTAAAGAGTCATCTCCCATTCCATCCATACTTACCGTTTTCCATCTTTATCCCCTCCATCTATCCACACTTTTGGGCATTGGGGAAGGCTCCACTTAGAAAGGGTTGTACCTTACCTCATGGGAAGAAGGGGCTAAAGGCCCAGGAGGAAATGTAGATGAAAAAAGTTAAGAGCCAAATTTAAACCTTCGATATGCTTCACCCAGGGATCCCTGCGAAAGAACTGAAACACTTCTCAACAAGAAAAGGGGACCCACATATGAATAAAACACTCCACACATTTGTTGGTGGATAGGAGGTCTCATCATGAGCCAACCTATCATGACCATGAACATGTAGCGGTATGACACTACCACCCAATTGGTCACCAAGCCAAGGTAGTGGCTCTTGGTTGCATGACCAAGAGAAAGGGGGTCTCATCATGAGCCAACCTTCTCATTTCCATGAAATGTTTGTGGGTGACACTGCCACTAGCTGGTCACCAAGCCAGGGTGGTGGCCATCAACTCTTTCCTTGCATCATGAAGAAAGAAAGCTAAAAGAAGAAAGCAAAGATAAAAATAAACGACAATTAGTGGGCTTGGAAACATTTTCATCCATGAAAAGGTGCAACTCACCCTCAACAAAGGCACCCATAAGTGAGTGTTACATTTCCCTTCTATCACATGCACCCCATGCCCAAAGTTTTTTCCCTCACCACCTCATACATTTGCATGATTTGGATCAATATACACTGGGGAAACAACCTTGAATTAAGGGAGACTGACCCAATAGGATACCTTGAGACCATTCCAAAACCCTAGACTTTTCAATTTGCATAACGTTTTGAGCATTTGTTTGGGTTTAGGGGGGTTTAATGCACATGTTTGGGTGTTTTAATTATTAGAAGTGATTTACGTATTATGATGCCTATGACTTATGGACCCCTGGAGGTCATACTTGTTGTCTTTGCAGGACCTTGCCCAATGAAAAGGTACATGGATATATGACTAGCTCAAACCTTCATGAGGGCTTAAATCCCATTTGATGGATGTTGAGACCCCAACCAGTGAGCAGGATGAAGATGAAGGGGTTTTGCCAAGAAGAAGAAGGATGTTTCCTTTGAAGGAAAATTGGTGGACCTAGATCCAGGAGGTTGTGCCTTTCTCACCTGAACGCTGGCCTTTGGAGGTGTTGGACATCACCCATAAAAACCTCGATGCTTCTACATTCAGTGGTTGTCACCTAGGTGGTAATCCCGAGGTTATTGGCACATGTGGGCAGGGTTTTGGCCTTTGGATGCCCAACGTTTCACTCCATGAGCCCAACATTCCATGAAAAAGGTCCAATGTCACCCTAGAAGGGAATGACATCACCACTAGGAGGGTCTTTACATGCAAATTTATTTTATTTTTTCTAGAATTTAATTTTGTAAGAAATTGATCAGGTCGGCCCTGATATTTTGACCTAAAATAATTAAATGTCAAATTTTGGTATAAATAAACATAAAGGGACATTAATTTTATCATAACTCTCAATTGGGAGAGTGGAGGTCTGAAATTGTTTCCATACTAAGGGTTATTGGTTGAAATAAGGAAGGTGCTACTCTTTTAAGGCTTGTTTCTTGGCATTTGTATCAATTTATTGGAGTAATCTAACATTGTTTTACATGATTATTCTTGGTGGAAGTAAGTAGATTTTTACTTTGTCATTGTAAATGGTTTGCTTGCTCATACAATATTATGAAATTGCATGTTTTAATTGATGCTTGAAGTAAGAAACTTAAGGTGTTAACTTTCTTGCTTTTCATTTGCCAAGTTTCATTGAATTGGTCTAGTAACTAGTGCAACCTCTAGAGCCTTAAAGTGCTAACACTTTAGAGGTTGCGGTTAAGTTTTTTTGCATCATACTTTCATCCATAAAATTATAAGGAGAAGAAGGTGCTAGGGCCTAGAAGTGCCTACACCCTAGTTACCTCCCTTCTTGTGGTCAAGAGTCTAGGATAAGTAAAGATATTACTCCCCCTAAACCTCTTTTCCCTCTTAGGTTTTGTGCATAATAATATGTTATTATCCCTAGAAAGAGCCACCAACTTTGACTCCATTATCCCTAGAAGGAAATAATCTTCATTCCCTACCTCTTGACAAGAATCATTAACCTTCAAACTTCAAATCTATATTTGCTACCCTATTAAGCTAGCTCAAATTCACTAACCTAATTTAGAATTACTAACCTAATACTTGTTGTTTCTAGTACCACTGTTACAACCTTACCTAACAGTTTTGCTAAGCTTACTAACCAAACTAACTAACCCAGAAAATGCACAAAGCAAAGTAATATCATATTGAAGCTTTGATTTATGTCTAATTGCTATCTAAGGGTGCATTTCTGAAAGTACACTACAACATTTATAACTTATTTTGCTTCTATTACTGTCATTTCTACAACCATCATTTTGTTTCTATTACTGTCATTGGTACAACCATCATTTTGCAGCACTCTCAACCTCATTTGACCACATTAATTAGCCCATAATTTGTATAAGGAAAAGTACTATCAATTAGAGCTAAAGTGTGTGTTTAACTGCCTTCATAAAGTGCAATTTTGAGGCTTAATTACAACTGTCACAAATTTTTACTATTGTACTGTCATCTCTAGAATCTTATTTGAAGTTCATTTGCTAGCTAAGATATCTCCAGAATTTGCATAAGGAAAAGTAATATCAATCAAAGTTAAATTGTGCATTTAATTGCCTCTACGAAGTGCATTTCTGAAGATATATCCCAGCTGTCGTACTTTTCCTTTTTATTGTTGTTACAATCATCCTTGGTAGCTTGTTAAGGTTTATTTGTTGGTTGATACATATCTAGAACATGCATGTGAAAAATTATTATCATATTGAAGTTTTAGATATCTTTTTATCTTGTCCAAACAAGTGCATTTTCTAGAATACATTGCAATTGCTATTACTGTATTAAATGTTGTTATATATTTGTTTGCTGCATACACTTGTTTATTAACAATTTTATTTGCAAGTCTATTGTCTTGTTGAAGAATCATTATCATTTGTTTCTTTCCTTAATGTTTGATGTTGTCTTGGTTAAGGGCAAGTACATTCCTTTTATTTATTTTCTTCACCCTTCAGGACATAAACTAATTTGAGTGACCTAGAGAGAGGTGGTTTGCCTTACACTTTTCCCTTCACCAACCCACTAGGTCTTGGATGTCTCCCTTGGAGTGGATTTATCCTTCTCTTAAACAGAAAGGGGTATCCTATTGATGTGACAGTGATATGATTACCCCTTTTTTACACCAATCTTGTCCCACTTGCCTTAGGCTTTGGGAAAGTACAGATTGTGTGATAATAGTTATAAAAAGCCTCTTTCTCATGAGATTAATATACGTTGATCATGGTCAAACTAAACATATGATAGTGTGAGTTTTTTATTTGCATGTAAAAGGTTTCCTAATTTGCACCTTTACTTCCATTAGCCCAAATTTCTTGTGGAATATTAAAGAGAAGAGGATCGGTAAAGACATTGAATACCATTATACATAAGAGGGCCTTGAAGAGGAATAAACAATAAGGAGAAGGGACTTGGAACCATCTTGCCACAATAAAGGTATTTATATGATTGATGTACTATTTTCATCTTGTTAATATAATATCCTTTATTCTCACCAAATTTACTCATGTTGGTTCAATGTTGTTCATTGAATCCATTTGTTTTTCTGATTGAATCATGTAAGCACATTAAAAAAAATTCATCTCACACACTTGAAATAGATCTCGATTTGGTTTCCTAGGTTAAAGAAGGGTTTTGTTTTTATTGTGTGCAAGTTTCTTAGAGCTAGCTATCCTCCTCCTCCTTCTCCTCTAGCCCAACTACAATTTGGAAGACTTCTCATTGGGAGTAGAAGTTACATGTTTTTCTCCTTCTCCTCCTCTAAACCCTAGCCTAGATCTTGTGTATTTTGATAAATTAAAACTCTTATACTATCCTTCTAATAAGCTAGTGGGTATATGTTAGTACCAATCTTATGAAATATTCTATCAATATTTATGAACTAGTTGGTTTAGAACTTTTAACCTAAAATCATTCTAGACTGCCCTTCTGAATTGATTTTGGACTAGTTTGTACTTGAACCTGTCCAACTAGAAAATTCTACATTATCCTAACCTAAAAAAAAATAACCCCTTAGCATCACAAACAATCAAAAGAAAAAGAAGAGTCTACTACCTTCGTAAGCCCTACAAAACTCTATTTAAAGACACCCCTATCTATTTGCTTGACACTCATCATATAATCAACCACCTTCAATATATTAATGTCGGTCCATTGACCTCCTTTGCGGAATTGTATTTAGATTTTAATATTAGTTCTTAAATTGTAAAGTTAATGTTTACATTTACCTTTACTTATATTTTTTCCATACAAAAAAAATACCCTCACCCTCCCACACTAAATTGTCCAAAATGAGGTTAATCGTCCCCCTCTTTTTTGAGTTTTCAGATGAGACTAGTATTAACCACCAACCACAATAGCATTTAGTAACCCCATAGGACTTGGTGAGAATGGATCCTATGACCACCTTAGGAAATATTTCTAAGGAGAAAGCATTGAACCAACCAAGATATATCTTGGCATTTCCTTTACTTACATTTCACCAAGTTAATGTTTACATTTACCTTTGCTTATATTTCATTTTCGTTAAATTAAATTTTAACATTAAAAGTTAAAGTGGGACCCCATTTCAGGATGTTTGGTGATAGAATGAGATCCATCAAACCTCACATGAAGAAGATAGAAATTGGGGTGTTTTTCATCTCTTAGTACACTTAACAATTTTTCATCATTCCAACATGCATGCAAAATAGGACCATGTACCCCTTCCCCTTGCACCCATTAAGATGGGAATGATATGGAATGAAGAGTTTGGGTAATGGGAAGGCCAACATGACCGACCTTTCATTTCCCATTCCTTAGTCTTTCT